>JZKD02S1955282.1:865926-877951 GCA_000966675.3 Picea glauca | reverse complement strand
ATAGTATATATAACAAAAAATATTGTGGTCGATGGGAATAAAAACCACAACCCACCTACCATGCAATAAGTTAAACAACCTCCATTAGCCAACATGCTAAGGATAAGGTTTGTTAAAACAAACCACTTTATTTGTAATTAAACGAAGTTGCAAAATGGCCTATAATTAGGATTTGGTTACAAAAACCAACCAATTGTAATTAAAACATGCCATAAATTTCATGAAGAAGGTTAGAGGGGTGGCCTATTTAATGGCACACACCCCAGGGGAAAACACAACATCATTTTATGCAAATATTTTAGTCTCATAAAGCATGCCAAGAGTATGAAAGGTACGAGGCTACACAATAAAGCATGTTAGGGGTGACCTTGACAAAATTTCAAGAATTTTATATTATTTTTGCACGATTTTTCACCAGGAACTCAACGATGCACTCCGTTTCTACATTTGAGCAACATGTAAAAAGGTCATTGTAAAAAACAAGCATTTGAGTATTAATAAAAGAAGTCTCTATTGGAAGTGGACTCGGAGAGGTAGCCCAAATTGGGTGAACTCTGTTTTCTCCAACTTGTGTATGTGACTATATGATTTTTTTTCATTTCAAGTTCATTTATTTGCAAGTCATTATGATTAAAGTAGAATTGGCTAGATAAGTATTTCACATGTAATTGCAAAAATGTCAAGCGATCATTTTATTTCGAAGATCAAGTCGATGTTTATGAGTATTTTAAATTATCAAACATCTAAAGATTTTTCAGATCAAGTTGGTATCAGAGAAGGTTTGACAAGTATTTTGCAAGTGGATACTTACAAGAGCCAAACTCAAACTTGGTAAAGGAAAACTTGCAAGTTATAAGTTCGAAATTGGAAAGAGATTTTGACGACATAAGATAGCTTCAATAAAAGAAGAAGAAGATCAGCCCATGAACCATGAATATATTAGAGCTATGCTTCAATCATTAAAAGAACCAATAGATGAGTTATAATGTAGAATTCAAAAGCCTATAAGCAAAGAATATTCAGTAAAAGGAGAAGGAGGAGGTGAAGGCAGTGGACCTTCCAAGCCCCCTTCCCCTTCCTTCTGATCATCATTAGTTTCTTTTGAAGCAAGTAAACATTCTTCTCATTGAAAGAATTCCTCTAAGAATACTGACCATAATCTTTCTTTATTAAACTTGGATGTTAAGTTTGAGTTGTCAACCTATGATGGAGAATTGAATGTAGAGAAATTGGACAATTGGATCAAGCAAATAGAGGTATATTGCAGGGTTCAAAGTATTATGGACAAGGCTGCAAAAATACAGTTAGTTGCTCTTCGACTAAGTGGAACTGCCTTAATATGGTGGGAGAGTAAGATGCAAGTTGATCTGGTTCAAAAGGGTAAAGTAATATCTTCTTGGGATAAGTTTACTAAGGCTATTAGTAAACAATTCTATCCACTAACACATACACAGATGACAATGATCGAGTCGTAGCTTCTGAGATAGGGTAAAGGATAGAATTTTCAGGCATATACATAGGAATTAAAAAAGAAGGCATTATCCCTAAGAATTTTGTTGTATACTCATGAAAATCTTCTGAAGTACATTGGTGGCATGCACTCATATCTTCGTCACACTATTCTAATTTTTATCACTACTAACATTGATAAGGTGTCAACACAAGCTACACATCTAGAAGCTAATAAGGGAAAGCATGCGAGCGAAGATAAGAATCCATTCAAGTACGAGAAGAAATCGAAAGGTAAATGGAAGAGTAAGAGATCATCCATAGTGAAGAAAGCTAATGGAAGACCTACATGTTCCCACTGTAAGAAAAAGGGACACGAGGAATCACAATGTTGGAAGTTGCATCCAAAATTACAACCGAAAAAATCCAAGGATAAAGGGAAGCAGAAGATTGTTGCATCAACTCATCATGATCTAGGGTCATATTACAGAGATGAATCCAAGATCATGGCCATAGGAAAATATATATCAGCTATCAAATCAAATTCTTCATTTCAATCTGTCAACATGGAAAGTAATATTGATCAAAAGAAAAGGAGCGATCTTTTTCATGTCATAGTTATAGTCAAGCATACAAAGGTAGATACTTTATTTGATAATGGATCTCAAGTTAATCTAATATCTGAAGAAATTGTTAAGAAGTTTGGATTGAAGATGACACCTCACAAAAATCCATATCCATTAGGTTGGGTATGTGATGATGCTAAGTTTCAAGTAACGAAACAGTGTAAGATCAGGTTTGCAATTACAACTAAGTTCTTTGATGAGGTCAAGTTAGATGTTGTTCCTATTGACATTTGTGGCATTGTCTTAGGTAGTCAATATCTATTTGACAGAAAGGTTGTGTTCTATTGAGAAGAAAACAAATATCACCTTCTCAAGGATGGGGTTGTATATATTGTCAGAGCTCATCACATCAAAACTAATGTTTATTTAGTGAGAACATGGCAAATGAAGAGACTCGTGAGAGCAAGTAAATATTATGTTCTCATGATAGTGAAACAGAAAGGAGAATATATAACATATGCTTTAGCAGGTTGTGATCCAAATCATAAATAATAATTGATCAACATCATATCCAATCAAGATGAGTTGTTTCAGGAACCTAGATGATTGCCTCCTAAAAGAGAGGTTGAACATGAAATATATTTGCAGCAGGATGCTCCTCTTCCGAGCATTGGAATGTACAGGTCATCGGTAATCAAGAATGATGAAATCAAGAAGCAAGTTCATGAGTTTCTTGACAAATGATTCTTCAAACCAATCTCCTCTCTGTGTGGTTCCCCCATTGTATTAGTTCCAAAGAAAGATGGCACATGGAGGATGTGTATTGATTTTCGAGCCATGAACAATATCATGATAAAGAACCGTTATCCTCTTCCAAGAATAGATGATCTATTAGATCAACTAAAGAATGTTGTGTATTTCACTAAGTTGGACTTGCAAAGTGGTTACCATCATATCATAATTGCAAAAGGCGACATATGGAAAACTGCTCTCAAGATCACGCAAGGCTTGTTCAAATGGTTGGTTATGCCATTTTGGTTATCTAACGCACCAACAACATTCATGAGAGTGATGAATGATGTGTTCAGACCCTATATAGATGATTTTGTTATCATCTGTTTAGACGATATATTGATATTTAGCCGAACATGGGAAGATCATCTAATGCATGTCAGGAAAGTTTTTGAACTTTTGGAGGAGAAGAAGCTGTATGTCAAAATGTCTAAGTGTGAATTTGGCAAAACTTCTCCAGGGATGATTTTAAGGATGGAAATTTATATTAAAATCTAGAAACCTGGGCTAATCTTACGAGTCCTTAATATGAAAAATATAAAATGTTTGGCGATAGTTTTGTAAAAATATTCAAATTTCCAAGGATTTATATAGTTTTTATAAAATTTTGGTGATTTTTAAGGTAAAATAATTTTATTCTATGGAATTTGGGTGAATCGTTTTTAGAAAAAATGGAAATTGGTGAATCTTTTTTTTGGAAAAACCATGGAAAATTAGCTCATTTGCGAAATTTATCCCCTCTATGAACTTCTCTAGTATATTTGGGTTACATTGTAGGGAATGGTTAGTTGAAAATAGATCCTGCAAAAGTAGCAGTCAGTGTAAAATGGCCCAAGCCAACTATTTCCACCGAAGTTAGGAGCTTCTTAGGAGTAGTACAATACTGGAGGAAATTCATTGCTAATTTCTCATACATAGCAACACATGTACATGCATTAACGAGTGCTAAACAAGTCTTTCAATGGGGAGGCAAGCAACAAAAATCCTTCGAGACATTGAAGGAGAAGATAAGCATCACACCAGTTCTAGCATTGCCAGATCTACAACAACCATTTGAGATTCAAACCGATGCAAGCGAATATGCCATGGGCACAATCTTGATGCAACAAGGTAAACCTATATGTTATCATTCTGAGACTTTCACTCAAGTTGTGATTAACTATCCAACATATGATAAGGAATTGTATGCGTTGGTACAAAGTGTAAAGAAATGGAAGCATTACTTAATGGGAAAGGAGATAATCATTCATATAGATCATCAGTCATTACAGTATTTGTAGTCACAGACCAAGCTGCAATAGTCACGACACTTCAGGTGGATGGGTTTTCTACAATAGTTTCATCTGGTAATCAAGTATAAGAAGGGTACTCATAACAAGGTTTCAGAAATGTTATCAATATCGGTAATTAATGCATATTCAATACTCAAGGATAATCCTTTAGCACATGAAATCTATGTAGAACAATATGCTAGGGATGATTATTTTAAAGAAGCATATGATGCATTAACTCATGGAAATCAACATTCATACTATTATATGCATGGCAATTTATTATATCATCTTGGAAAATTATGTATACCAAGAGATGAAAGGGTAAAAGTAATCATAGAAGCTCATACATCTCTCATCTCTTGTCATTTTGGGGTTGGTAAAACAATAACACAATTACAAAGGTATTGTTGTTGGCCTCAGATGAATGCAACAGTTTCCAAGTATATCAAAGGGCGTGTCATGTGTGCCACAAATAAACCTAGCAATAGAAAGATGGGTTTATATACACCTCTTTCAATACCTTCACAACCATGGGAAAGTATCTCCATGGACTTTGTAGGGGGTTTGTCGATGTCCAAGATAGGTCATGATTATCTATATGTCATGGTGGACATATTCAACAATAAGTGTATTCTGATGCCATGTAGGAAACATGTCATAGTTGAACATACAACACATATGTTCTTTGTTAATGTATGGGTTAATTTTGGACTTCCTACATATATAATATCAGATCGAGACTCTCTCTTTTTGGGAAAGTTTTGGTCTAATTTATGGGAGCTAATGGAAACTAAGTTGAAGAGGAGCACAACGTTTCATCCACAGACAGTTGGATAGCCAGAGGTGGTAATTATAACATTGGTACATCTACTTCGAGGATATTGTAGCAAGAATCATAAATTATGGGATGAACAATTGCCTTATATCCAACATGCCTATAATCATGCCATGCATTCGTCTACTCAGAAAACTCCTTTTGAAGTATGTTTGGGTTACTTGCCTAAATTGTCTATGGAATTTTTTTTTGGCGAATCAAATCAAGAAGATGGACATGATGATGTAGATGAAGCTAAAAGGTTCATCCAAAAGATTCAACAGGTACATCAAGCAGTACAAGAGAAATTGGAGAAGAGCCAAGACACATATAAGGCAAGGCGTGACAAACATCGGGTCAATCATAAATTCAAAGTTGGTGATCAAGTATGGCTACATATAAGTAAAGATAGAATGAAAGGTGAAGGTAAAAAACTAAGGCCATTCTCATGATATGGTCTATTCAATATCTTAGAGAATATTGGTACTAATGCCTTTCGTTTAGATTTACCAGCCTACATGAAAATGTATTCAGTGGTTAATGTCGAGAATTTGAAGCTTTATGAGCCTCCTATGATTATGGACGAAGATGCAAATATTCAAGTTCCAACAGTTGATGATTTTTCTCCAGAATATTTGGATGAACTATAGGAAGATGTCATTCTCGATAGAAGGATCAGAACTTCACAATGAGGTGATGTGGAATATCTTCGAGTTGGTCTTAAAGGAGTAAAACCAAGTAAATCCAAATGGATGGACATTGGAAGGGTGAAGGAACTATACCCTCACTTAGTTGTTGAATAAACTTTTGGAGGTCCAAAAGTCTTCCAATAGGGAGGAATGATCCAGGAGGATCAGAGAATGATCACAAAGGTCCATAAAGATCCGGGACATCCATAGAGGTCCAGAATGGTATAGAAATGATCAAAAATCAAGTGTCCTAAAATATCTTGAAAAAATTATCAACTCATATATCTCTTCGTCAGTGTTCCAACAACGTAAACGACTCATCAAACGAAGCCTGTATGAAAAAGTTATAAGCGGTCAAAGTTCCAGTCAACTAGGTCAAAAGTCAAAGTACATGGCAAATAAGGAAGTGACACATGGCACCACTGCAGGGTGGCCTTGGTTCATTTCCACACCATGTAACCATTCCATTAAGGCACGAGGATCAACACATATCCATTCCAACAAATTCCCGTTGAGATTGATTTTATATCATATATATTATAACAACTATTCCAATATATGTGTGGGGTTTGTTAAGTATATACTATGTATAATATAAATAAAAAAAAAGATTGTGGTCGATGAGAATAGAACCCACGACCCACTTACCATGCATCAACTTAAACAACCTCCACTAGCCAACATGCGAAGAATAAATTTTGTTAAAACAAACCACTTTATTTGTAAAAATAATGAAGTTGTGAAATGACCTATAATTAAGATTTGGTTACAAAAACTAACCAATTGTAATTAAAGCATGCCATAAATTTTAGGAAGAACGTTGAAGGGGTGGCCTATTTAATGGCACGTACCCCAAGGGAAAACACAACATCATTTTATGTAGAGATTTTAGTCTCGTAAAGCATGCCAAGAATACGAAAGGTATGAGGCTACACCGTAAAGCGTGTTGGGGTCACCTTGACAGAATTTCAAGTATGTTATATCATTTTTGCATGATTTTTCACTAAGAACTCAATGGTGCACTATGTTTATGCATTTGAGTGACATGTAAACAGGTCATTGTAAAACCCAAGCATTTGAGCATTAATAAAATAATTCTCTATTGGAAGTGGACCCGGAGAGGTAGCCCAAATTGGGTGAACTCCGTTTTCTCCAACTTGTGTATGTGATTATATGATTGTTTTTCATTTCAAGTTCATTTATTTGCAAGTCATTTATCATTAAAGTGGAATTGGATAGATAAGTATCTCATATGTAATTGCAAAATTGTCAAGAAATCATTTTATTTCAAAGATCAAGTAGATGTTTATGTGTATTTTAAATTATCAACATCTAAGATTTTTCGGATCATATGTAGACCCAAGCCCATATAAACCCACTGTATCTTAGTTATGTTAGTTGTTTTTCTATGTTAAGACTACTATTTTCCTTAAAGGGTACCATAGTTTGATTAGCTACTTATGTTTTTTGACTGTTCAACGAACTGTACAAAATTTTGAAGAACCTATATAAATGAAAGTATGAAGAATCAATAGTATAATGACAGAGAAGTCATATGATATGGAAGTTCTATTAATATGGATTTTATGAAGTATGAATTTTGATTGTCTCTTTTTGATGGATCACATACTACCAAACATGTAACTTTTTGTATCAATATTAATAGATGAGTAGACCAGCTTATAAAAAATAAATGAGCAATATTCACTACTACATTATTTGGTGATTGAATAACTTATGTTCAGAATCTTTGACATATTTCCATTTTTTTTTATACTCATGAAATATACTTTCATTAGTTACATGTAGTAGGTATTTTTAGCTTCAGATTACTTGATGATTCTTGGAGTTAAAATAGTTGTATTATTTATTTTCCTTATTATTCAATGTATGTCAACATAGGATAAAGGTTCCCGTTGTATATTTAAATGGTGAAATGTGTTGTATTTATATTTAAAGATTCAAAGTAATATTTTGTTAAAATAGAAAATGCCTTTCCATTTAAATTATTTTCAATCAATGAGAGATACCTCCTATAGTTACTGAACTATTTTAGATTAGCTTAAAGTGGAGATGTTTTTAAATCCTTTATAGGGTACCATGGCTTTGTTCCCTAGCCATGAACAACATGATGTGTAGATATCTTTCCAAATTCCCCATGAGCCTTAGCAACCCCTAAGTTTCCTAGGCTTGAAATATTTTAATTGGAGTCACATATCTTATAGTGAAAAATACATTTGAATATTTGACATCAAGATATGTTTTATGTTTTCCCTATCCTATACCTTAGGGCCTAAATACTCGTTCTTTTCATATAGACCATTGTGAAGTTGAAACTATTCATGAAATATTAGAGTCCCAAGGTCCTATTATAGAAGATCCCCAGGCCCAAAATATTGGTATTTAACATATGACAAGGATTCCAAGTCAACTTTGTACAAAACTATCATTCTTGAAGAAGTTAATAGTAGCCCTGGTCCCCTATCTATATAAAAAAAACCAGGAGGAAAAAACCAAAAAATAATTTGATGACAAAAAATTTCACATAACAACTACAACAACCTAGGAATAACCTTTCTGCAATCAAACCTACATTGAGTATCATTCATCGATATCTAAACCTCTCATCAATGGAATTACAAACAACTATGCATGAAGTACTTCATGAATCTGAAGTAATGTATGAATTTACTTTTCCATAAAATCCTCTTGACCTGCCTCCATTGCTAGTTCAATCAAATGCAGTTGCTCCTTTTTCTCAAGCTCACCATTCACACTACATCATGCATGCATGATTAGACCATATCCACAAATGTAAGAAGATCATATTTTTTCACAAAATCCATGGTATAATAATGGTCATAAATACATTCATGATGTAAAATCATCGGTCTGTTAATATTCATTTTTTGAAGGACCACTACAATGATGTGTCAAGCCTTTGAATCCTTCAACCATTATATTGGAAGAAGACCCATCCAACAGTGCATGTATCATGCAACATTAACCACCATGCAGTTTCTTTGTTAAAATGGATTTCGACAATGAAATTTTCTAAAAACATCACCGAAAATACATGGTGATTAATGTTTGATGATATCGCCAAGTCTGCATGATGAACATTCGAAAAAATCATGACTATCCCTTTATTTTTCGCAAATGACTAGTTTTCATTTTCTCGGGGGGAGGGTTGTGTTTTGGCAAAAAGCAATTGGGGGGAGGGCCACGAAGACCTTTAAGACATTGATCAACTAACCATAGAAAAATCTACCTTAGAGTTAAGGTTGTTTATTATCCAATTCGTTGATGGAATAATAACCATTAAATCCTCCCTCCTTTGATCCCTTGACTAAAATTTTGTTTGGGGCCATCCATCTAGCATAAGTGATCCAACTTTAATTATCCACATGAAGCTTGGGATGCAATATTGATGAGTGGAAAGGATGTACATTAAGGTAGAATTGGGTTAAATGAAAGGGGTATATTTGTTATTTTGGGGAAGGAGTTAAGGTTCATTGTCAAATACATAAACGAAGAGGGACGAAAAGAAAGAGAAGTCTCTCAAAGGAAAGAGGAAATTAAAATAGTTGAGAATTGAGAGGGAGGTGAAATATGGCTCCTAACGAAGGAGTCCAAAGAAGGTGGTCATGAAAGATGATAAAGAAGAAGAATGAAGGCATGGAGGAGGAGGAGAAATAATAGAGAAGAGAAGGAAAAAAGGAGAGGGAGAAGGAAAAGAGGTAAGAAAAGCATTGAAGAATAAAGAAATTGCAGAAGAATAAACTGACAAATAGTTACAGGTAAAAATATTATGTTCTTAGGGGCGACAGGTCAGAGGAGGGTGGTCATCTATGATCCCAGAGAACAAAAAGAACATCAATTCTCATAGGGATTATGATGCAAAACAAAATGTAGAGTGTCATCGTAATAAGAGACTTTGAGATAGTGATCAAAATTTTGAGAAGCACTAGTCGACAAAACAACTCCAAATTGCAAGGCATCTACAAAAAAATAAAATTTGAAGAAGGCAAATTTCAAAGTGTGAAATATTTCCATATTCTTAGACACCACAATCAGGAAGTAGACCTATTTTCCAAGGAAGCCAAACTCATGAAACAAGTAGAGATAAAATATAATGAAGTAATCCTCACTAGTTACCTCCCTTAGAAAAATCAAAGAAAAGGACCCCATAACACTATTTCAATGAATCATAAAAGAACTACATTATATCACAAATGGGAAAAGTAGTAAGGTGAATCCATGTATTAAAAAATGTTGCAATGCAAATTTAAAACTTTTTTATGAAGGACGTGAAGTGACACCCCTCAAACCATCCAGGTGCATCATCTCCGCATTAAACACAAGATCTAGTCCCATTACATCTTACGAAATCATCATTCTAGAGGGTGGAGCCGAACTTCACACAAGGGCTGGAGATTGGCAAATTCGAAGTATCGATGATGGTGAAACCTAGATGCAAACAGATTAAAATTGCCTACATCGTCGTTTCCATTCAGTATTCACATCATCTTCAATATCAGGCCCAAGGTAAAGCAAATATGTGGCATAGCGAGAGAACTGAGTGTGACTTCATTACCTACAAACTAAAGGCTATGAAAATGAAAGTGGGGCACCGACAACAAGAAATTGAAGCTCTCAGAGAAACCCAAGCACAACTCGGACAAATTCTGTAGGTTAACGAGGAGCAACGTGACCAAGAATTGACAATTATTCTGAGGAGAGTCAATAGGTAAACCCAACAAATCTGCAAATTTGAAAGGGAGAAGCAAGGATGAAAAAACGCCACTCAAACTCAACAGACTACCATTACATCAGCTGGTTCTCAAGCGTCATGTGAAGTGGATCAACTAGTACATCAACAACCCGCAACAGATCTCTAGAGCAAAATACAATGCCAAGTGGATAAAGAACTCAAATTAAATTAGCCAGGTTTTCTAACTATTGTTGTAATTGTCTTTCATAAGCTTAGAAACACTCTATTGATCATGCTTTTAAGAGTAATGCTCAAGCCTATGATAAATTTATCTCCTCCTCTTTTGGACAATATGCCTGCTATAATTTTGTTGTATTCTATGTCTGGTTTTAGCTCTACTACAATTCTTTTAATACAAATCTATTACTCATTTTTGTTAAGAAAAAAATATTGTGTTCTCAAAAAATTGTTCATTTAAAAAAAAAACTTGCATGCCTGAGCGAGACTAAGACCAACAATATTTGTAATTCAGAAAATTCAAAGGGACTTTGAACCCACTTGTAAAATTTAGGGAGAAATCCCAAAAGCCTGTAATATGATTTTATTAAAAAAAATAAATGAAGTTTAATGGAAGGCCTATTGAGCCAATTTGATGAAGAAAAACCTCTATGTCTTCATGTGATGTGTTTTAATCGTTTTGCTTGAGAAGTTGTACCTCTGAATTATTATCTATGTGAGCTTTAAAGCATGTAGTGCTTTTATGTTTGTGTGTTTGTGGATTTCACATTTTGCAGGGAACTGTGATAATCTTTGTGTTGATTTTATTATACATTTTGCCCTTATCTTGTGTCTTTGTGTTGATAGTCTTTAAATCTAAGAAGTACTAAGATCCCCTTTGTAATTCAAGGTGGAAATTGGACTCTAAAAATAAATTTTCTACTTTTTAAAGTTTAAATCCTACAAAAGAAATCAAATATAGAGAAAACTATTGTTATATATATAAAATAAACATATACATTATTATATGCATAATACAATACTATAGTATACAAACTTAATAAAAATAAACAAATATAATATATAAAATACATATTTTATTAAAAAACACATACCTTTTCAATGAAAAGACACATGGCTCATATCTATCCAATGAAAAAGTACATGGTCCTTTTTAGTTATATTTGTATATGGGCTATCGAGTGTAAATCATCATTCATTTTTATCTTATTAGTCCTTTCCATGGGACTATAGCAATGAGTTTTCTTTTGATGTGATATTAATTTACCTTTTACCATACATTTGTGTATACAATGTAATGTTTAACATAGGAAAACAAATATATATTTTTGGATATAATAAAAATATTTGTGTTTCTCATTTCTAATTGGTTGATAGAATTGAAGTGTTATTACTCACTTCACGTCTTTCAATATGTAGAATTAATTACATAATCAATGAATTTCACCAATCACCACATCTAAATATAAAAAGTTGTACTGTGTATTTATTATTATGCATTATTGTATTTATACTATATTTATTATCTAATATATTATTTATTATTATATTTGTATTATATTTATAATATATTTATTATATTTATGAATATTATAGTTCATTATACATTTTGAATAACAAACAACCCTCAATTATTATCTTTTGACAAAAAATATTCATTACTTGTGCATTTAGTTATATTAAGTTTCATTGTTCAACATGTATTTCCC
>JZKD02S1955282.1:847797-865876 GCA_000966675.3 Picea glauca | reverse complement strand
TAATTAAAATTCAATCACTATAAAAACTTCTGTTACAATTAGTATTAAAGCTAGACCTAGTAAAAAATTAATCAAAACTAAGTAATTTTTTTTACCGAACCCAATACCAAATCTAATAAATATTTTTACCAAACTTTCAGTTTTTTTTACCAAACCTAGTAATTGCTCTTAACCAAACCAGATAAAAGTTAAGAAGAAATGAAATCAAGAAAAAAAATTGAGACCCAATAATGAGACAAGCAAGGAATTAAAGGGCCACAAAGAAGAGATAAATTCTCTTAAATCCTACCTTGACACCATGGATTCTCTTAAATTTCGCTTTGACGACATGGAGAAAGAATGGGAGTTTTGAAATAAATGCTAAATGAAAATGAAGATGCATTGTAAAGAGTGGAAGATACATTACATAATATAAATACATTAAGAGGACAAGAAAAAATTGAAAGAGAGGAAGTAAATAGTGAGAATAATGATAGGTTCAATAGAATAATAGAAAGGATATACCAAGTCACACTTCAACCTTTACCAATTTTAAATAGAGAATTGCCACATACATATCTCTTAGAAAATATAAGTAACCCACGATTTTAATATAGAGATTACCAAAAAATTAAAAAGGAATTACCAAAATATGATGAAAATGCCATAAAGGAGCCATCATCTCGGTTAACAAAATGGAGGGAATCTTCGAATCGAGTCCCCCACTTGGTGAACGAGAAAAGAATATTGATAGCCTCCAATAATTTAGAAGGAGAATCTTACAACTAGTTCTTATGGTGGTCTAGGAAATGTGATGCCCATTCTTTCAATTGGAAAAACTTCACCACCGCCTTATTAAAGATGCTACATGATGAAGAAGAGGATGACCTTTACACCAAGTTTGTTCATCTAAAGGGAAATGTAAATTATTATAAACATGAATTAGAACTTGTAGCAACAAGATAGATTGGATTTTCAGATGATCAATTGCTAAAAATGTATATCTACGAGTTGAAGGATTACATTTGTAGTGAAATAAAATTATGGAATCCCAAAACTATTAAAGATGCCAAAAAAGCAACAAAATTAATTGAAAATAAAAATAAAAATAAAAAAATGTACACTACCTCACATGAGGGACGATGACAAATATCGTCCCCATGATATATATAAGAAATGGGTAAACAATTGTAGATTTTGTAGGGACAAGTGGTTACATGGGCACAAATGCAGCAATCCAAAACTATACAAGTATGGCACTGAAAGATAATCATATACTTCCATCAACAACTTTGATGAAGAGGGGAAAAGGAAGGAAAAAAATTGTTGTAGAAGTGGTAAGAATTGGACTCTAAGGAATAGATGTATACCCAGTCACTCATATCACTGCAAAATTATAGATGACAGGAAAGTAGAGGTTTCTGCTAAATAAGACATGTTAGAACCTAACATGCATGCAAAATCACTGAAGGTGTCATTAGCAACAATCATCTGCACTAAGTAGACTCATAAGGAAGATGGATCAAGGGTCCTTAATGAGTTTATAGGAAAAAAGGAAGAAGTGAAACCACCTACAATATGATATACTCCACCTCATTTAATTGTTCTGCTTGAGAAGTTGTACCACTGAATTATTAACTATGTGAGCTTTATAGCATGTAGTGCTTTTATGGTTTGTGGATTTTACATTTTACAGGGGACTGTGAATCTGGGGCCTACTATGCCCTTATCTTGTGTCTTTGTGTTGGTAGTAAATCACAAAGTACTAAGATCTCCTATGTAATTCAAGGTGGAAATTGGCCTCTAAAAAATAAATTTTCTACTTCTTTAAGTTTAAATCCTACAGAAGAAATCAAATAAAATATAGAGAACACTATTGTTATATATAAAAAATAAACCTACACATTGTTATATGCGTAATACAATACTATAATATAAAAACTTAATAAAAATAAACAAATATAATATATAAAATAAATATTTTATTAAAAAACACATACTTTTTCAATGAAAAGGTACATGGCCCATACTTTTCCAATGAAAAAGCACATGGCCCTTTTTAATTATATTTGTATATGGGCCATCGAGTGTAAATCATCATTCATTTGTATATCTTATTTAACTATATATTTTTGTCTATCTAATTAAAAGTCAAAAACTATTTTTTTTTTATATCTTATATATAGTTAAAATTCAATCACTATAAAAGCTTCTGCTATAGTTGGTATCAAAGCTAGAACTAGTAAAAAAATTATCAAGACAGGTAACTTTTTTTATCGAACTTAATAATTTTTGTTACTAAATTTGATAAATATTTTTACCAAACCTAGTTAACTTTTTTTACCAAATTGTGATTATAATTTTACCAAACCTAGTAATTTCTTTTAACCATACTTGATAAAAGTTAAGAAGAAACAAGATCAAGAAAAAAATTGAGACCCAATAATGAGACAAACAAGGAATCAAAGAGCCACAAAGAAGAAATAAATTCTCTTAAATCCTACCTTGACACCATGGATTCTCTTAAATTTCGCTTTGACGACATGGAGAAAGAATGGGATTTTTGAAAGGAATGCTAAATGAAAATGAAGATGCATTGCAAAGAGTAGAAGATACATTACGTAATATAAATACATTAAGAGGACAAGAAACAATTGAAAGAGAGGAAGTAAATAGTGAGAATGATGATAGGTTCAATAGAATAATAGAAAGACTATACCAAATCACACTTCATCCTTCACTAATATCAAATAGAGAATTTTCAAGGATATATCTCTTAGAAAATATAAGGAACCCATGATTTCAAGATAGATATTACCAAAAAATTAAAAAGGAATTACCAAAATATGACGAAAAATGCCATAAAGGAGCCATCATCTCGGTTAACAAAATGGAGGGAATATTTTAATCGAGTCCCCCACTTTGTGAATGAGAAAAAAATATTGATAACATCCAACAATTTAGAAGGATAATATTACGATTGGTTCTTATGGTGGTATGGGAAATGTGACACTCATTCTTTCGATTGGAAAAACTTCACCACTGCATTATTAAAGAGGCTACATGATGAAGAAGAGGATGAACCTTACACAAAGTTTGTTCATATAAAACAAAAGGGAAATGCAAATGATTATACACATGAATGAGAAGTTATAGCAACAAGATAGATTGGATTTTTAGATGATCAATTGCTAAAAATGTATATCTGCGAGTTGAAGGATTACATTTGTAGTGAAATAAAATTATGGAAACCCAAAATTATTGAAGATGCCAAACAAGCAACAAAATTAATTGAAAATAAAAATAAAATAAAAAATTATACACTACCCCACATGAGGGATGATGACAAATATCGTCCCCATGATACATATAAGAAATGGGTAAACAATTGTAGATTTTGCAAGGACAGGTGGTCACACGGGCACAAATGCAACAATCCAAAATTAGACAAGTATGACACTGAAAGAGGATCAGATACCTCCATCAACGACTTCCAACAAGTCCACCTTAGTGCCATGTGGAATCCACGTCGCTTCCTATCACATGTGCCACTTGGTGTGGCATTGTTGTAGCACAGACATGGTAGTTGATGTGGTCACCTATCTTGTTGGTTCTTGTCCTATCAAAGCCTCACAATCAACAACTTGGATCTACTTGCAGTTCTTCTTACTCATTGGAGTCTCCCATCGGAGTGCGTCCACTCGTGGCTTCCTATCGCACTTCGACAACCTCCTCTGATGGTTCAGACGATCTTGGAGACTTGAAAACCAATGAATCTGATTGCATAGATGTCTCAAACATGCATGACGATTAATGTCCTTTTTTTCTAACCTCCTCGCACTCAACCTTGTGGAGTCCATGACAGATCAATGAATGCCATTTCATCATTAACACCCTATGATCAATGGTTTAGATCGATCCTTAGAGTATGGATCCCATGATAGATAAACGGTTGTCGTGCATCATGGCCACCTCCGATTGACGGTGCAAATCATCTCTTGGAGTCCTCCATCAGAGTGTAACTTCCATCGGGACCATGACTTACTCCGATCGATACCCATCAAATGGATGGCTAAGATATTTCGTTGATATATCCCAAGGCTAAGATATTTCGTTCCAATATGAAAACTGGATGCACTTGAAATTCACCTTCTGGCATCACTTGAATCATGTTCCAATCAATAACATGATAAACAACATGTACATAATTTATAAGTAAGGATACATGGAATACATTATGGATATGCATGGATGTAGTTACTACAAGCATATATGCCACATGACCAATCCTTTCCAAGACTTTGATTGGTCCATAATATCTTACTACTAGTTTCGAGCACTTTCCCAACCGTAGGGAACCCTGCCTTGCTTTTACTATAAAACATACATGGTCACCCATTGAAAATTCTCTGGAAGTTCTATTTTTATCAGCATAACTTTTCTGCCCGTCTTGGGCAGCTTTCAAGTTATGTTTTTTCTTCACTATTTGATCCTCCATTTCCTTGAGCAAGTATGGCCCAACTATTTCTCTATCGGCTGGGTTGTCCCAACTTACTTTTATGTTGCATATTCTTCTACATATTTCCTCAAATAGACTCATCTTTAAAGATGCTTGATACCCATTGTTATAAGAAAATTCCACAAAATGTAAATATTCTTCACATTTTGATGGTTTTTCCATGACATACATTCTCAACAACTCCTCGATCACCTGGTTGACTCTCTCTGTTTTCCCATCTGTCTCAGGGTGATAAGTAGTGCTAAAATTAAGATTTGTCCCAAAACCTTTGAATATCCCCTTCCAAAAGTTTGATGTGAACTTGGGGTATCTATCTGACACGATTGTTTTAGGTACACCATGAAGTTTGGATACTTCCTTCATATAGATATTAGCAATGTTGGATTCCTTGTGAGTTAACTTCACCAGAATAAAATGGGCAGCTTTAGTAAGCTTGTCCACAACTACCATGATAGAATCATGTTTTTTGGTGTTTATGGGTAGCTTGGTGATGAAATCCATGTTGACAACTTCCCACTTCCACTCAGGAATGGGAAAGGGATATAGCAAACCAGCTGGGTGTCTATACTCAGCCTTAAACCTGGAAATGAAGTCAACTATCTCTTTCTTCATATCTAGCTATTAATGTTCTTTTTGATATCTACAATTGTCTTCTGGTAGCCTGGGTGTCCAACATAAGGCACTTTATGCATTTCTTTTAATAGTATTTTTTTCAACTCTTGAACATTTGACACATAAATTATGCCCCTGAACATGAGGATTTCATCCTCCCTCAGCTCATAATCCTCAATCTTCTGTTGCATTTTACCTTGCTATAATTTTCCTTTTATTTCTACATAAATATGATTTGATTTTGCAGCTTCTAAAATTCTATTTTGGAAATCAGATTTGCGCATGCTAATGGTTGAAGCATGCATTTCATGTGCCCTTTTTCTAAGTGCATCAACCACCTTTTTCTCTTTACCTTTGATATGATCGATATCAAAGTCATATTTGCTGAAAAATTCTAACCATCTGCTTTATTTGGTACTTAGAGTTGGTTGTCCAAACAAATATTTCAGACCGTTGTGGTCTGTTCTCAGCTCAAATCTCTTTCCCATGAGGTAGTTCCTCTACATATTCAAGGCATGAACAATAGTTGCTAGCTCCAAATCGTGAGTGGCATACATTCTCTCATGTTATTTTAGTTTCCTTGATTCATAACACACCACATGGCCATTTTGACTAAGGACTCCACCAAGCCCTTCTTTGCATGCATCGATGCACACAATAAAATACTCATTAGAATCAACAATTTTCAAAATGGGCTCATGTCAGTAAGATTTTCAAGTGTTGAAAGCTTCTTTCACAATCTAGTGTCCACTCAAATCTCACACCCTTCTTTTGTAGAGATGTGATTGGGTGTGCAATTCTTGAGAACTCCTCAATGAACCTTCTAAATAACCTACAAATCCCATGGAGGACCTCACCTCAGAGACATTTCTTGGATCTAGCCATCCTTCAATGACATTTTATCTTTTCTAGATCTACTACTATCCCTTCCTATGATATGATATGGCCCAAGTAATGAATCTTCTTCTGGTAAAGGGAGAATTTACTCAACTTGGCATAAATTTGATGTTCTCTCAATATTTGTAGCACCATCCTCAAGTGTCACTCATGCTCTTCCTCAGATTTGGAATAAACAAGAATGTCATCCAGGAAGACAATGATAAACTTATCCAAATACTCTCTGAAAATACCATTCATTAGACACATTAAGACAAGTAGTGCATTTGACAATCCAAATGGCACCACTGTGAACTCATACTGGCCATACCTCATTCTGAAGGTAGTATTGCTAATGTATTCTTCTTTAATTCTCACCTGATGATATCCAGATCCGAGATCAATCTTGGAAAATACATTTGCATCCTTCAGTTGATCAAAGAGGCCATCTATCCTTGGTAAAGGATATTTTTTATTCACAGTTACCTTATTCAGCTGCCTAAAATCAATGCAAATTCTCAAAGTACCATCCTTCTTTTTCACAAATAACATCGGTGCACCCCAAGGGGATAATCTTTGGTGTAAATACCATTTCTTCAAAAGTTCCTCAAGTTGCAATTTTAACTCCTTCAACTCAAGTATGCTCATCCTATAAGGAGTCTTGGATATAGTGGCTTCTCCAGACATTAGATTGATTGAAAAATCAATATCCCTTGTGGGTGGTAACCTGAAAATTTCTCTAAATACATCCTAAAATTCTTTTAGGACTACATAGTCCTCAATTTTCGACACTTTATATTTAGGAGCTTCCTTCATGTGTGCTGCAAATATTTGACATCCCTTCCTGAAAATTTTCTTCAACTGGAGGGTTGAAACTTCTCTGATAGTTACAACTCTTGGGATACCCTGTAGTGTTCTCAATTTTCATTCCTCATCCAAGAAAGTAAAGGATTTATTGTAATAGTCCAGGACAACATGGTTCTTGTCTAGCCAATCCATACCAATGAGGTAGTCATAAGAGCCCAAGGGTATGATGTTCAGGTCTACCTTTTTATTCAACCCATTCATGTTCATTGGACATGCCTTAGCCATTTCTTTAATCTTCCTTTTAGCTCTTATAGCTAGCTGTACCAATGAAGATTTTCCAAGTTTTCTTTTTGGCAATTGAAAAATTTCTACCATATTAGGATCTAGATAACTATGACTAGCTCCCAAATCAATTAAAATAAAAATAGATTGGTTGTTGATCTTACCTTCTACTTCAACCATGTGAGACTGAAATTTGGTATGATTGTTGTCCAGGGCTGCATATATCCTTGGTACATTTCTGCCCATGTCTTCAACTGTATCAACTTGTTGTACATTGTAAACAACCCTCACTTTTTTAGCTCTATGAGGACAGTCTGGGTACATGTAATCTCCATTACAACCCCAACACTTCATTGGTTGTTTCCTTGGTATTTGTCCCATGGTTTCAATAATCCTGGAATCCTTGGGAGATAGCTGTCTTTGAGTGTTATTTCTGAAAAATGATGGTTTTCTTCCCTTCTTCCTTTGTTCCATATTACTTCTCTTCTTTTCCTCCCAAGTCTTTTGGAAATTATGTCTTCCTCTATTGTGATCATAGATAAATTTGGCTCTCCTTATGGTCTCTTCCAGTGTCCTTGGATCATCATATTGTATCTTATCACCAATAAATTATGGCAACCCACTCAAGTACTTTTGAATCTTCACTTGATCATCCTTGATAAAAGGAATTATTTATGCAACTCAAAAAATCTCCTTTCATACTTGTCTATGGTCATGCTCCCAAGATTGAGTTCAAAGAACTCCTTCATTTTCTTATCATAGTAGTGTTTGGTTAAATATTTCTTTTAAAAATATCTCTTAAACTCCCTCCAAGTAACTTTCTTCTCATCAATGTATTGCACTTGTACGAACTGATCCCATAACATTGATGCTTTTTCTTTGAGTTGGTAAATTGTTGTTCTCCCTTCTTCCTAAGAGGAATAATTATGTAACTGAAAATATTTTCTCATACCCAACATCCAGGTATCTGCATCCTCATACTTCTTGTTCTCACCTTCAAAAGTAGGAGGCTTAATCTTATTCATCTCTCCCTGTAGCTCATTTACCCCAGATCTCTTCTTATTCTTTCTGATAGGGGACAGTCTTGAGCTACTCCGTGCTCTCCTAGATGAATGCTTAGGTGAGATTTGATGGTGTTTATCATCACTCCTTGATTGTCTTGTTTTGACTTGAGACCAATGACCATTTGTCTTGCTTTAGTCTGGCTCCTTGTCCATTTTTTTTCTATTATGTCCAAGCTCTATAACAACTTGATGTTAATGTCATCTTGCTGCTCCTTGGATTTTATAAGCGTCTCATTATCAACTTTATAATTTTGGACATATTTTTACAGACTCTTGATGGTATCCACCAAGTTCATGCTTTCCTCTTTACCTTCATCATGCCCATTGGATTCAGTTCTTTCATTACCCATGTTGACCCACATCCCCCTGACTTCCTCCTCATGGCTGTGGATCCTCCATGTATCTTCCCTGTCCGCCATGCCTTTGTTTTCTGTGTTGACTCTGTTTTGGGTCTATATTATCTTAACTCTACAATATGTGCAGACAGTAAGATTTGCTAGACATAAATAATTTGACAATTTTGTAAATACTATGCTCTTCTTATCTTTAATACATCCATCTTGTAACTTATCTCTGGCCCATCTAGGCCTAGTGTTTGAACTCCATTCTGATACCACTTTGTAACACATTCAAACCCCTAGTTATCATTTAGGATGATGGGGTGTCAAAATTTCAATATCCAACTACTTCATTTCTCCAATTAAGCCTTGCAGATTTATTCTTCTTGTCGAGATCTTTCCAACGACTATAATCATGCTCAATTTCGAGTTCTGGATCAAAAGATATGACCTCCCAAAGTTTCAGGGATATCTTCCAACAAGTCCACCTTGGTGCCACGTAGCATCCTATCACATGTGCCACCTGACATGGAACTGAAGTACCACATGCATGGAAGTTGATGTGGTCACCTATCTCATCAGTTCTCGTCCTATCGAATTCTCACAATCAATGGCTCCGATCTACTTAGAGTTATTCTTACTCATCAAAGTCTCCCATCATAATGCATCTAATTGTGGCTTCCCAACTCACTCTGAAAACCTCCATAGATGGATTGAACGGTCTGGGAGAGTAGACAACCAATGACTTCGATTGCATCGGTGTCTCGAACATGTACAACGATTATCATCCTTTTCTTCTAACCTCCTCGCACTCGACCCTATGGATCCCACAACAGATCAACGATTGTCATTTCATAATGACCACCCTTTGATCAATGGTTTAGATCAATCCTCAGAGTATGGAGCCCATGACATATCAATGCTTGTCATGCATCATGGCCACCTCCAATCGATGGTGCAAGTTATCTCTCATAGTCCTTCATTGGAGTGTAACTTCCACCAGGACCGCAACTTCCTCTGACTGGTACCCCTTCGATGGAAGACTAAGATCTTTCATCGATAGATCCCAAATCTAGGATTTAGACACTTGTCCCAAGGATTAACACCGACAGGGTCCCTGCTTGGTCCTTTCTATGAATTACAGACTGCCATGTGTCCTTCTCTAGACATGTTGGAACCCTTCGTCATCATGATGTCGCTCCCCTCTTAGCCTCGCTTAAACAGGGCCCCCACGTGGCATCTGAGTTTTCACCCATGACATGTGGCCCTACCCAACTTCTCCACTTGGCTTGGCACATGGCACTTAGTCCATGTCACCTTTTTCTCCTCAAAGTGCTAAATCACCTTGACACGTGGCACCATCACCACTTGACATGCAGACCACCCACATGGTCTGACATGGCATACACATCATCATTGAGCACTTGACATGTTCCTCCAAGTGATTACACATGTCCTCTATGCATTGGATGGGTGACATCATCCTTATCAATATGACGCCACCTTCCTCATGGCCTTACCCAGGCGATACCCACAAGATCGACGACTAAGGTTTCTCTCCCCACTCACCGATCAATGACCACGATCACTCCTCGATGCCTTCTCATCAAAGTACCTCATCCAAGGATAATCCAACGACCCTACCGTGATCGATGAATTAGATCGTCCAACTCCCATCCCAATGGATCTGATGGTCCATATTGATATTCGTACTTTTCCATCGAAATATCTCTACTCCAGGGTTCCAGGACTACTCCGACAACATACTCTAATAGTACTTCAATGATCAACGGACATGATCATTTAGGTCTACCCTCTGATGAATCTGATGGTTGGAAATGTCATGGATCCTCAACAAGTCCTCGTACATAATGACCTTGATCAATGATCGGGATCTCACGGGTTTTCCTCTAATGGATTCAACGGTCATGATCGCCACTCAGATTCCACTCATCAGAGTCTTCAACAACTCTGATAGCTACATACCCTGCCCAATGGTCAGGATCGAATCGTTGTGTCAATTCGATGACTGTGATATTCCTGAAGAAAAACATGATTTTTCTCAGGTTTAACATTTCGACTCAAGACTTAGCTTCTCTATAACTGCTTCCAATTAATTCTAAGTATTACCAGACCTTACACAAATTTACGATTTCTCCTAGACCAGCTAAGGCCTCCATTTTTCACCACTTGATGAATGATTTCTCCCCGAAAAGTGTCTATACCTGGATAGGGCATACCCAACCCCGAGTTGGGATATATCATGCCTAAATTCTAGCTCTAAACTCAAGAAAACTTACATAAATATGCATAAGCATTAAAATATACAGTTCTGGGCAATTCTAGCAGCAAAATGCTAAAGGATAATTACAACAGTAAAAACTCATGACATAAATCACATAGTTACAAATTCTGTGCAAGTCTAAGTATAATTGCAACAACAAGTATCCATGACAAATAAGACATAAATTACAGTTCCTGCACAATCCTAACAATAGGTATACTGAAGTATAATTAGCACAACAAATACCCATAACAAAAGAATATAAACATGCACACAACAATTAAGCAACCACATAATGGACACTTATCTAGTATAATAAGCCACCAACTTCATACAAAACTTCGACTTTCCTCCCAACCTTAGAATCTATTACTTATACTCAACAATAAGTCACCCCTGAGCTGGGGCTTAAACTCCACTTGGGCAAGGAAATCCTATCCGGATAAGGTCTCTTAGTAGTAGCAATATTCCAATTCAGGTTCCAAGTTTAACAATCAACATACAGTCTCGCATTCCCTACATGTCTATCCCACCCCAAGAAGTGTACCCATTCTCTGCTCAATAGTCCTTCTACTGTGCCACTTCCCTTCCAGATCTTCAGCAATAGGTTGGACAGAAAGTCTCAGAGCCATATAGCCGCAACTTGGCACCTTGGAAAAACAATTCCCAACAATTCTCTCACTTGGAGAGAATTCTTACGGGCCTGAAACTTAATTACTAGCAAATCCCTCCTCAATCCCCCTCAAGCAAGTGTGGAGATGACAACAAGTACATATAGTAGCAAGAGGGAGATGGTAGAGATGATGGAGTGAAGGATGGAATGATCGAGTGAATGCCCCCTACCCCCCCGAAAAACACTAAATTTTGCTATTTTCTTTTCATTCCCAAGAAGTGCCACTTGTCACTTCCCAAACCCCCTTTTGAATCACTTGGTGATTTTTTTCCCATCTCTTAAATACTTAGGATAAATCCATATCTATGCCTTTTTTTTTTTTTTACTTTGGGATTATTTTAATAATATTCCTTGTCTTAAGCCCCCATAAATTATCACTCTTTATAAACCCTTATCCCTTTTTCCCTTCTAGTGGATTTTATCCCCCCATACTCTTATTTTCATAATGGTATGCAACAGTGATGCTTTTCATTAAATTTAGAGTGTGATTATATAATACAAGATAGGCTCACTAGCCTCAAAAAGTCCCTAGCTCACCAACTTATGTGCACAATTATATTTACATTACAATTGGGGTTCGACCTAGGTGTATTAAAACAATGGTACTATCCACAATATTCAAGATGAAAAACCCATGATATCGCCAACAAAAATTATAGGAAGAGTGGAACCAAGGACCCTAAAATTGAAGGGAAGCATAAAAAATAAGAAAATCACAATCTGAGTACACACAATTTTGTGGATATTAACCTCGGAAAACAACTAAAATATTTGTGTATACCTCATGAAGGATCTCATGGTTACAATCCTTGTTGGTCAACAAGTCAAAGGAGTAGGATGGTGCCTTAAGGTTTCTATATAGATACAAAAATTGGAACTACAAATTCGATATTACGCTCTACCACTTAATGGAATAGACATGGTGTTAGGAGTATAATGATTGATACAAATGGGAACCTATGCCACAAACCTCCTAGAAAAATTTATGGAATTCAAGTGGCAAGTGAAGAACTATAAGCTATATGGGTTATGAAACCTAGGTCATAAGGTAGGGCTAACACCATCTGTGGAGAAAGAAGAACTCAAAGAAAATATATCTACACATAAAAGTAATATGAGTGAATGGCATAAAGACTCAACATTAAAAAAAATCTAGAGTCAAGATGACCTTCTATAACAAAAGACAAACTCATTACCCTTTCTTTGAGGAAAAAGAAATCCTAAAAGGGGAGACAATTTTATATACACAAAAATAAACATAGGCATAGGCATAGATACTATACTATAATATAAAAACATAATAATAAAAAAGAAATACAATATATAAATAAATATTGTATTTAAAAGAAAATACCTTTTCAATGAAAAGGCACAAATCCCTCTTCAATCGTATTTATATAGGGGGCCATCGATTGTAAATCATTATTCACTTTTGTATCTTATTCAAATATGCATTTATATATTTTTTGGTCTATCCAATTAAAAGTAAAAAACTATAAAATCTTTCGTTGCTACAATGATACAATGATAGACATGTATTTTAATTCTTGGTTTCCAGGAACACAATCAAGATGTTCAAATTCATCAAAATAATTACTTGATTTCCTGGATTGATTATGTTGACTGATTATGGACATTATGCAATCACATCTGGATGAGATGGAAAAATACATGCAAACAATTTGAGAATTTGCGTCTGCTCACCATCTCAAGAAAGAGAAGAAACAAGAAAATATAGAAAATGCAAGTAAATTGACGAGTTGGGGATTTAGATCCTATGATATTCCCAACTAAGAATTAGAGGAAATGGAATAAATATCTTCAAGTTATAGTGCTCACCAGCCTATAAAGGGAAAAGGACAAATGCATCATGAACAAAACTAAAAAGAAGAATTAGAATATCTAAGAGAGGAAGAAGAAATAGAACAACTTTCTCATAAATTGGAAGTGTTTTATGTCTTTGAATCTTTTGTTGGGGTTTGAAAGAGAAAAATATATAAAGCACAAAACTAGAAATAACCTAAGAAAGCAAACATTCATAAGACAAATATATTTTACATGGTAAAACCCTGACACTTCATCAAGTAAACATCCACGAGGCAAGGTATCAATAACTTATTATTGAAAATAGGTTTATAAGTTAAAGATGCCTTTTGGGGCTTCATGGATATATACAACATAGGTTATATCATTACATCAGTTCAAGGACTTTCTTCGGTCACACTGATTCACAAATTTCCTCCGTTATACAAATTATCAAATATTTACTATAAGTAAATTTGTATTATTACCGTAGCTTCTTCTAATTGTTGTCATAATTCCAACAATCTCCACCCTGAAAACAATTTACCTGATACCTTTCCACAAGCCCATTCATCACCTCTTTTTAAATCCAAGAGAAGCCAGCCATCACTGCAACTTCTCTAATAATGTTGGTTTCCTGAACATGTTTGCACAGTCTATTCCAGCATGGACTGTTGAAATATTGTAACTTCGAAGAATATTCTAATTATATTTGAGTTATTATTGTATAGATCAAATCCCATTTTGCGGATTGATCAAGTCGATTCTTGTATAATATCAAATCCCCTTTTGTGGATCAGTCAAACTGTATTCGTATGGTGGTAATTGTAAAGTCGACCCCTAGTAATTAATAAAGTGGTTTTAACCACTTCTAGGAGAAGTCAGATCCACCAAGTGAAGAGACACAACCATAGCACCACCTCAACTTGTATTTATATGTGAGGATGGTGTATCATTTAAACACTCACTCACTCACTCATCTAGTGTGCATATCTTGAAGGTAGTTGTAGTTGCAGGAAGAAGTTTGATGAAGGAGAAGAGAGGTGCATGCTTGGTCTTGGTCTATCTTTGGTGTTTTGGTCTTAGTCTTGGCATTGTATTGGCAATCTATTATTGAAGAATTTTTGTTAGATTTTCTTCCCCATGAGGGTTTCCCAGGATAAAATGCTACGTACCTTGTCATTGTGTTTCTTTCAGTGATCCTCTTTATACTGTTGTTTTGGAAATGCATTGATTTCTCATGAAATTTGGAAATAACCTAATAACAACAGTAAAAAATTAACATGGTATCAGAGCTTGACTAAATAGAGTATCTTTCACTGGGTATCTATACGTCAGTGTTATCATACAAGAAAATTAGGGGTTTTTATTGAAGATGAATTTTTGACCAAAAACCACTTTGGGAAGTGCACCCTGCCCTAGCACATCATTTGACAGCTTGAGAAAACTTTTTCAGTGGTTGGATTCTCCGAAAAGTCAAACCCTAGTTTTGACTCATACCATAAAACCAAGAAACTAGAACTAGTCCCAGAAGCACCAGTCCAGAAGTGTGCAAGTCTAGTTTCAGGGGGTAAAACTTGGTTTTTTCAAAAACAGACAGCTTCAACAAACTTTCCCCAGCCCAACGCATCTCCTGGTAAGCTCAGTTTCATTTTTTGAGCACTTTCATTTTTTGGTCATTTTCTTAGCTCCAGGTCAAGATGACTGCAAGCACCAAGCTTGTTGACAAGTTAAAAGGTGTGGAAAATTTATGTTCCTGGAAGTACAAAATTTGACTCATTCCTAAAGAGAATGACCTTGCAAAATTCATAAAAGAAAATGTACCAGAACTCGAAGAAAATGCAGCCAAAGAGAAGTACAAGAAAGATATGATTAAGGTTAAAAGAATAATTGCAGATTCCATTAAAGACCACTTTATCCGTCAAGTGTCTTCTAAGAATACTCCAAAATATATGTTTGATTCCCTAACCAAAATGTATGAAGGAAGGAACATCAACCAGAAGATGAACTTGAGAACCCAACTCGGGAATACAAAGATGCAAAAAAAAAGGATAAACAATTCAATATTATTTCACCAGGGTTTCTTAATTCAAGGAACAATTAGAGACAATTGGAGACAACTTAGATGAATATGAACTCGTGACGACAACTCTTAATGGTCTCACAAGACCTTGGGATGCCTTCATCCAAACTATTTGTGCAAGAAAATAGAAACTCCAATTTGATAGTCTATGGGAAGAATGTGTTCAAGAAGAAGAAAGAGTGGCCAACCAAGAAGTCGTCCTATTAAGAGATGAAGATCAAGCCCTAGCTTCTCATGCTAAGGGTGAAAGGGAAAGTCTCATTTTCAAAAGGAGACTCACTTTCATAAAGAGGCTCACTCTTCGAAGAGATTCCAGAAATATCATAAAGGTCAAAGAAGGAAAAAAGATTTCTCCTCCTACCACTGTTATCATTATGATAAGATGGGACACATTGCTAAGAATTGTCCTACCAAAAGGGAAGAATATAAGAAGAGAGATAAAAAAATACATCATGCCCATGCAGCTAAAGATGATGAGCCACCCAACAAGTTAGCTAAAGAAGAGATTGAAGAATATGTTTTGTTTTTTGCTCTCTCAGGATCTGTGACACCTGGAGAGGATACTTGGCTCACAGATAGTGGTGCCTCTAAGCACATGATAGGTTAGAATAACACTCTCTCCATAATTAAAGAGAAGGACTCCCCCCAAAAAGTTTCACTTGGAGTTGATTATCAATACCTTATCAAAGGAATGGACGAAGCCACCTACAAACTTGATTTAGGTACTCCGATGAGAATGAAGGATGTACTCTATGTAGCACATTTGAAAAAGAACTTACTTTCTATTTCAGCCCTAGATAAGAAAGGTTTCGAGGTTGCATTCATAGATGGTGAAGTTCTTATGTGGTCTAAAGGAAAAACTATAGAAGATGTAGTTGTTATTGGAATATAAGAAGGTGGTTTGTACAAGTTAAAGGGTCACTTAGATGTAGATTTGACTCACTCTACTGAAAGTCCTTGTGAACTTTGGCATATAAGACTAGCTCACATCAACTACAAAGCCTTACCATATGTAATCAAGGTAGTTATAGGTTTACCAGAACTAAAGGTTGATCATGAAGGTTTATGAAAGGGATGTGCACAAGGAAAGAACATAAAGAATCATTTTCCAAAGAGCGACAGTAAAGTAGAAGGAATTATGGAACTTGTCCACTCAGGTGTATGCGGTCCAATGCCATCAACCTCTCTAAGCGGGTATGTATACTATGTATCTTTCATTGATGATCACTCTCGTAAGATTTGGTTTATTTATTGAAGTCAAAATATGAAGTACTTGGAAAGTTCAAGGAATTCAAAGCCTTGGTAGAAAACCTCTCCAAAAGGAAAATCAAGATACTCAGGTCAGACAATGGAGGAGAGTACACTTCAAATGAATCTAGAATCTTTTGTAGAGATATTGGGATTAAGAGGGAGCTCACCACTCCCTATAATCCTCAACAATATGGTGTAGCAGAAAGAAAGAATATAACAATTATGGAAGCACTAAAGACTATGATTCACGATCAAGATCTTCCCATGCACCTATGGGCTGAAACAACAAGAACAACAGTATATGTCCAAAATAGATTATCCCATAGTGAAATTGGATTCAAAAATCCCGAAAAAATGTTCACCGGAAAGAAGCCAGAAGTAAGCCATCTCAAAATATTTGGTTGTCCATTATTTGTACACATTCTGAAAGAAAATAGAACTAAGTTGGATCCTTCAAGAAAGAAGGGAGTATTTGTTGGATATTGTGAGGTCTCTAAGGAATTCATAATCTGCATACCAGGATACCATAATATTGAGATCAACAGATATGTAACCTTTGATGAAGATGCAACACTCAAAATATCAAGGAAATTCTAGCTTGAAGAAGTATATGAAGAAGAAGCTATAGCTCCCAGAGTTGCATAACTCATAAAGGAAGTTATAGTTACCCCTAATGATGAGATTCCAGAAGATCATGATATGATAGAATCTCAAGAACCTCCCCGTATGACGATCTCTCACAAGAGAAAGCCAGCTTGGGTGAAAGAACTTATTCAAGATGCATAGAAGTATGGTGGCCCAGAAGGAACCATGAGACAAAGAAAGAAACCTAAGCCATTCTCCAGCTATATGACCTTGATGTCACTAATACATATGAGCAAATTTGCGATGGTTTTTCATTGATATTGCCACACTTATCCGTCGCAATTTCCACGAAAGCCGAGATTTTTTTTCATCGGAATAATTTTGTCGCTATATCCACGATCCAAGTGTGCATGGAAACATCGACGAAATTATCTCTCCATGTGTCACCACCTTCAATATTGGTTAACCCTATGCATTGTCACAATTACGACGAACTATCGTTGAAATAACAACGAAGAAATGTAGCAATTACGACGAAACTTTGTCGCAATTGGGATGAAAATTTATGCCAAGCCAATAACTTACGACGCAGCTGGTGAACGTGCAACGAAAGTCTGTCGCAACTTGTGATGAAAATCTGTGGTAATATCGACAAGTGCAATATCTCAAAACCAAATTTACGATGCACATGTTGTATATGCAACAAATATTCATGGCAAATTGCGACGAAGTTTCGTCGCTATAGAAACGGTTGTGGTAAAATAGTAAAATATTTCCGACGAACTTGCGTCAATATTGCGATGATGAATTTAGGTTTTAAAAAAAAAATTTACATGAAATATGGTATACCATATTGTATGCCATATTACAATGTAATATGGTAATGCCATATTACATTGTAATATGGCATTACTATTACATTG
>JZKD02S1955282.1:785923-813058 GCA_000966675.3 Picea glauca | reverse complement strand
CATGAGGTGTATAGTTGATGATATTGGTACATATTGATGAGTCATAGTTGATGAGTAGTTGACACATTATTGGTACATACTTGGTACATGGTTGGATGCACTTGTTTATGGTACAGGTTGATTACAAGTTAAGGTACAGGTTTATGCATGGTTGATGCATGGTTCATATTTATTGGTACAAGTTTACAGTGGTATATCTCATAGTGATAGTGTGACAGTGGTTCCATAATTCTACTTCTACTTCAGGGAAGTTGGACAGGGCAAGGATAGGTGGTTGTAGCCGGAGAACATGGGGGGTTGTAGCCTCCTTTTGATTGTAGCCAGAGAATTGGGGAGTTGGAGCTTCCTTCAGGTTGTAGCCAGAGAAACTAGGGGGTTGGAGCCTCCTTCCAGTTGCAGCTAGAAAAAAAAGGACGTTGGTGCTTCCAATGAATTTAGTTCTTCAAGACATATAAGAAAAAACATTCTGTGGTTTTCTCCCGATTTGGGTTTCCACATAAAACACTGGTGTACTGTGTATGTGTATGATTGTTCATTTGTTCATTGCTTATTTACTCTACAGTTATTGGATGATAATGCTTCATTGATATAACACTTTGATTATATGGTTAAAAAGGATTAAATTGCTCTATTACTGATTCACCCCCCCCCCTCTCATTAATCCAAAAAATATTGCAGATTCTTCTATGGCCCTTTGCTTAGAGTAATTATCCCACCAGTCCTTAACATGGGGGATGACCTTGAGGAGTGCAAAAGTAATATTTTCCCTATCGAAAAAAATTTGGACTGAAAAATACCCTTCGATCAGATTCAACTATTTATCTACAACATTTGCATCTATCAGCCCTTCAAATAATGGAATATAAAAATTTACTTGTACCTTGAAGGGGGTTTCATGGCCGCTTGATGAATATGCATCTCCCGTGGGTAGTTGTTGAAGGATTTGTGCAAATTTGTCCATCATTTCATTCCTTTTTCACACAATGGATTATTCGAGAAACAGTTTAAAAGGATCTCTTGCTCCATCATCTTTCTTATCATCCCCCATGAGTTTTTTTCGGTCTCAGTGTGACCAATCTTGCAAAGGATCGACTAGTTCGAGTCCCAACTTCTTGTACTTAGATCTTGTCGGGGACATGCATGAACAAAAATAAATGAAGAGCAGACTGCTTTGATACCACTGATCTGGATTTATGAGCAGAATGAAATAAATAATAGACTAAATACAATAACACATAGATATGGAGAACAACAACAAATATCCAGTGAACAATAACTTCTATTGAATAAATAAAATAGGTTGAAACTGTAAAACTACAGAACTGCAAACAACTTGCTCGAATGGTGGTATCTATCTCTGAGAATAGATGTGTCTGTTTCATGCATCCGTCTTAGCATAATGAATACAATGAGGCTTCAGAGGCCTTAACATTACTCTTGAATGTCAAAACCCTAGACATCCCAAAACCTAACCCTAGGAGTTGAAACGCCAAAATTTATGTGGGCCCCGATGGGTAAGTTGGTACCTCAACTTCCCAGGGTCGTAACTTTTGCATACAACCTCCATTTTAGGTGTGTGATAACCCATTGGAAAGGTATTTTCAATAACTATACATTATGCCATCAAACTCAAACTTCATCTATAGTTTGACTGTGGAAAGCCAAAAAAACATTGTTTAGGGCCCCAAAATGGCCCTAGAAGTACAGAAAGATGTACTGACATGAAACATTCCAAAATAATCCATTTGGAATAGATGGGAAGCCACCAATATCCACCTGGATGCTGTGTAGGGATTCATAATAGCCCCGAAAGTGCAGAACCCATAATTACAAAGAAATTTCATCATTATAGAGAAATGTGCTAAACTAAAAACTATCAAAAGAAGCCAGTTGGAATAGATGGGTGGCCACCAATATCCACCTGGATCAAAGACTCATGTTTGCAAGTTGAAGAAAACTATGTACGGGTTGAAGAAAGCTCCCAGAACTTGGTATGGTAGAATTGATAGTTTCCTGACATGTTTGGGCTTTACCAAGAGTAAAGTTGATCCTAACCTATACTTCAAGGTTATGAATGATGAGCCAGTTATATGCTACTATATGTGGATGATTTATTCTTGACAGGAGAAGAAAAGATCATCAAAGATTGCAAGAATAAGCTCGCTATAGAGTTTGAGATGAAAGACCTGGGCCCGTTGCATTATTTCTTAGGTCTTGAAGTTTGGTAGAGCCCAGAGAAGATATTCCTTAACCAAGGGATGTATGCAGTTCAAATATTGAAGAGATTTGAAATGTTGGAATGTAAAGCCATGAACACACCCATGGAAACGAATTTGAAGCTCCTGGTTAATACTTGGTCAGAGTTGGTTGATGTTACTCTCTATAGATAGATTATTGGAACACCTTGAGTCAGTATTTGGTGTATCCCAGACATGAACACCTTGTAGCTGCAAAGCATGTGATGAGATACCTTAAGGGTACTTTGGATTATGGTCTATGTTATATTAGAGATCATGACTTCAGATTGTATGGTTATACTGATTCAGATTGGGCTAGAAGTGATTCATACAGAAAGAGCACTTCAGGATGTTGTTTCAGTTTGGGGTCAGCCATGACTTCTTGGAAAAGCAGGAAGAAATCCAGTATTGATCTCAGAACGACAAAAGAAGAGTACATTGCATCATTTTCCGCCATTTGTGAATCCATATGGCTTCAGAATTTGTTGACATGTCTGTTTGATATGGACAAGGAAGCCACCGTGATTCTATGTGATAACCAGAGTTGTATAAAGATGACAAAGAACCCAATGTTCCATGATAAGTCGAAGCACATATAGATTCGGTACCACTATATTCATGATATGGTGCAGAGGGGAGCTGTAAATCTTCAATATGTTGGCACAAAAGAGTATGTTGTAGATGTGTTGACCAAGCCTCTATCTCATGTGAAGTTTGAGTACTTCCGATACAAGATTGGTGTAGTCTGAAAGGACCTCCCTCGAAAGGGGGAGTGATGTTGATGATACTATGGTATCCTAACCAATAGTGGGTAGCTCCGTTAGGATTTTATATCCTAGGGAATCTTATGATTCCTGGGAAGATCTCGAAGGTCCGGTAAGGATAGTCTATCAGAGTACCTGTGCATGTATATTCCAGTTGTGGTCAGTAGTGGTAGCTCAATTAGAATTTTATATCCTAGGGAATCTTATGATTCCTAGGCAGATCCCGAAGGTTCGATAAGGATGGTCTGTCAAAGTACCATGTGATAGCTTGTTACGATTTTATATTCTATGGAATCTTATGATTCCTGGGAAGATCCCGAAGGTCTGGTAAGAACGGTCTGTCAAAGTACCACAAATGTTGTTGTTGATGCACCTGCCTCATTTTGTTGCCACATGTTGATGATGTTTTTCCAACTCCTTGCTGTAAAACGATGATGATATTGATGATGAGAAAAAATTCCAATGATTTATAGATGTTCCAGTCAGTGTTCCAGATGTTGATGATGATGTTTCCCTCTCCTTCTCTTGATGATGTTGTATTGATTCATGTCAGTAGAATACCCTTCTCGTTAAGGGGGAGTGTTGAAATATTATAACTTCGAAGAATATTCTAATTATATTTGAGTTATTATTTTATAGATCAAATCCCCTTTTGCGGATTGATCAAGTTGGGTCTTGTATAAGATCAAATCCCCTTTCGTGGATTGGTCAAACTATATTTTTATGGTGGTATTTGTAAAGTCGCCCCCTAGTAATTAATAAAGTGGTTTTAACCATTTCTAGGAGAAGTCGGCTCCACCAAGTGAAGAGACACAACCCTAGAACCACCTCAAATTGTATTTATATGTGAGGATGGTGTCTCATTTGGACATACACTCAATCACTCATCTAGTGTGCATATCTTGAAGGAAGTTGTAGTTGTAGGAAGAAGTCTAATGAAGGAGAAGAGAGGTGCATTCTTGGTGTATCTTTGGTGTTTTGTTCTTAGTCTTGGCATTGTATTGGAAATCTATTATTGAGGAAGTTTTGTTGGTTTTTCTCCCCCATGAGGGTTTCCCAAGATAAAATGCTACATACCTTGTGATTGTGTTTATTTTAGTGATCCTCCTTATACTGTTGTTTTGGAAATGCATTGATTGCTTATGAAATTTGGAAATAAACTAATAACAATAGTAAAAACTTAACATGGACCACTCCACCTCCATCAGTAACTTGTCTTTCAAAATGATGCATTGTCCCATTTTTATACGTTGGACAATTATTCAAATGAACAACACTTTGATCACCACAAAACACCATATCTTGTACTTACCTAATAGATCCTTGCATTCATGTGAGACATAACCTGAGGTAGGTCTCCTCTTGTCCAAATCTCCTAAATCAACATAACCACAAACTAAATCATGCAACCACTGTAGGTGATACTTGTTCTTATGTTCTTCTAAGATATTGAAGCACTCATTTCCATGCTCTTCACCTAGTTTTTCCATGTGTCCACTGACAGTACCAACTGCATGTGAAATATTCGAACATTCCATTGCAAACATCAATCTTTCTACTATATTAGCATGCGATACACGAGACATAACATTTTCTTCCTTAATAATAGTAAATAAAATTGAAGAAAGATTACAATGGAAAGCTAAAGGGATATTTACTAGTTTCACAATGTTCATATTGAACATCATCAATATCTTCTCCTTTGACTTTTGTTGTGATAACCACAACTTATCATTTTTCCCGTCTTTGTGTATTTCTATGCCCAATATTTGTTTTTCTACTTCTAGATCCTTCATATGAAATATCATGGCCAACTGATCCTTTAACCTATTGATATTAACCATACTTTACCTTGCAACAAGGATATCATCAACATATCATATCAAGATAATGAATATGCCAGTAAACACATTGATCATACTCACCTCTTAAGAAACTTTGGCTCACCATGAAGAAATCAAACATCTTGTGCCATTGTCATCTCGTACCACTCCCTGATTACCTTAGGCCATACAATGATTTCCTAAGTTTGCAAACAAATATCTCTTTACAATCATGAACAACTTATGATTGTATATATATCTGTTAATGATGACTTTGTGGAGAGTAGGATCCCACAATCTCCATCCATTTTCTTCATCACTATAACCAACAAAGATACACTTTCTTGATTGAATCAGGCCAAGCCAAGCCAAATGTGACTTCACCTCTCACCTCCAAGCTAATCTATGGGATCTAAAAAAAACGGGCTACCAAAAAACAAGTTTGAAACCATGACTATTAACCTAACATTCTCCCCCCCTTTGGGTTTCCCATGACCAAAACTGACCAAACCATCCTAAAAAACAAGGTATACAGGAATACGACATGCTCCCCCCTATTACCTAGGTCATCTAGACTTTACCAATGAAAATTTCCAAACCAAGGTACACATGCCTAACTAGGTCTTATAGCCATATGTACAAATACATATGATTTAAAAATAATTATTAACTCCACCTCCAACCTTGTATTTGAAAAACCCATGACCGATAGCATCCATTGCTCTGAATCCGAGTGAGCCCATCAACACTCCACTTCTATGCTTGACTTGCAACCACCACTGGCAGATATAAATCGCCTCCCCATCCATCCACAAGAGCACTCTCACTCTTCAAAGACCAGCCTTTTCTCCACCTCCTTGGATTGATATCCATGGTTGGCCCACTTGGCTGTAAGTTAGGGACAAGTAATTTCAGCTTACTTGATAAGCCGGTCCAACTCCTCCACTCGAGCAATAAAAAAATCAACTCCTTTCGTGTTCCACCTTAGCTTGTTGCGCTACCACACCGTGTAAAGTCCAAGTCATGCATGTGCCTTGTGGTGGCTCTTACAGACGCTATTGGAAGGAGGCACAAATTTAGGTCGTAGGCTGATCGATGGCTACCAACATTGCCATCACTTGCACTTGATTTCCTTCCTTCTTGAAGGACCTGAACATTGTCATCATATGGAGGCAAAACCACCTCATCCATGCATGGTCTTTCATTACGTATGTCATGACTCCGTGTTGTGGGAAATATTACCCTGTGAACAAGTTAATCTCCCCTTAGCTGGGTTTTTTTCAGCTAAGACAAAATAGAGAAAGTGGACACTAACATCCCTTGCTCCTGTCTATTCACACATGAAAATGAGAAAAGGGAAAAGGAAATAAGAGTAAACCTTTTTCGAAGGTTGTTTTCACTGCTCCTTGTTGCTGCAGTGTTGGATCCAATCCTAGCTCAATCACGATCTTCCTACACTTAGACATAACGATATTCCTCTTCTACTACTTGCACAAAAGTATATGAAAGAAAATCTAACTAAATGAAACAATAATAAACATTAATATGTAAACTAAATGAGACAGAAGTATGGGAATAGGCCGAGGTTATATTCATGAGAAACAATAGATAACACTTACAATCATGTTGATTTTGAGCAAGATTCCTCCAATGCTCCTCTTATCCATCCCATTTTGTGCAATTCCATAATGCTACTAAACTATCTCTGAATGTCATAAGAATAGAGGTTTGATACTCTTCAAAACTCTCCCTTTACCATGAATGGCCTTGTTTATATAGAACTTGAGAGGCTTAATCACCATAAAAATTCAAGGGAATGGTTGATATATTCACTCCTTAGGTTAGGATTTAGTACCCAAAATGGAAGGAATATGGATGACTCAAACTCATGAGTCATCCCCTCAACCATAACCACTCAAGAGCATCTTGGGATTTGCCCATAGAAAAATGTAGGTTAGGTGTAACTTCCCCAAAAAAACTAACACTCCCCCAACACTGAGCACAAAGCATTACTAATTCTCCCCTATAACTGAGAAGGGAGTGTTAGTAAGGGACTAAGACTCTCTATGTATTGGAAGGGGGGCATCAATCGTAAAAAATGATAAAAAAAATTCAAGGTAAAAAGTGGTTTTTCGACCTTCAAATGATGAGTTTTATTCACCAATTTGTCTAGGGAACATGATAGACACTCCCACATGATGATAGAGTGTATTTAGGCCTCCATGTGATGAGTTTTCTCCCCAAATTTGTCTAGGGAACATGATCAACACTTCCATAGTTGCAACATTCAATTACGACACTTAGGAATGTGGAAAATCGACACTTACATAAGTGATACATAAGTGTGCCACTTAGTAGAATACGATACATAAGTGTTCCACTTAATAGCGTGGGAATTTGATGTGTAATAGATGCCCCCTAAAGTGTGAGGTCAGAAGAAAAATTGATGGCCAAAACACTTTACAAAATGATGTGTGCCAAGGGGTGCTAGAATAGGAGAGCCGGATGGAAGCTACAAACAAACATCAAACAAAATATATATGAATCGTCTCGATGTAGAAATACCCATGCTTGGTACAAAATGGACTTAAGTCATGGTCGCCAACCAATACACTACGGATCCATGAAAGCAATGACTAAAGATATGGCCACTAGACATACAATGTGGATCGATACCTCCATGACTGAATCAGGTCTTAGCCGCAAAAAAGTACACAATAGATCTACGATATGACAACATAGCCACAAACCAATAAAAAGTGGATCTATGTGATAGTGTACATCAGTAAGAATATTCTTCATCGCAACCTAGGTTGGGAACATAGCACTGGTAGGTGCCAAAATGGTTCCTAGGGTCTTCATCCCAATCCCGAACCAATACGATCCTAACCATGTGAATACATGTGTTGATGTCAAACATGGTAGAAACCACTTGATTACCGATCATTAATGTATATTGTTAACAAGTGAGAGGGAAATCACCAATGATGTCAATGAATCCCAAGGTACCCTAGTACAATCCGACAAATGTGAATCAATGAGTTGAAGTTGAACATTGGCGAAATCTTCCGATCAAGGGCCAATAACGTAAACCCACTATCAAAAGCGAGGAAACCTACCATTGAGGCATGCAGGCTCCAAGGCACTAATTGGTTTCTAAGTTTGACTCCTAGATAATTTTTTGAAGTCGACAGGAACAAACTCGTTGAAGGCCCCATCATCAACACAAAATTGATTAGTATAGTGATTTGAGATGATAGAGAAAATGCAGACCGATTGACATGAGTATGAAAATGGATAATACTACATAGGTTGATTGAAGATGAGAATTCCCTTGAACATTTCATGGCATGACAAGTGAATTGGAAGCATTGACTCAACGAGGCATGGATACAAACATAATGTGGTGACAACCAAAGGTTCTCTTCGAAGGATTCAAAAGAGTATGACGACACATAGAATTGGTATGACTTAGAGACAAGTGGTTATCCAACTATAAGCAGAATGCAGACAGGTGCCATGTTCAAGGGTGACTAAGAACAACTTCCATAACGTTTCAAAATCTTGACCCACTTCCCAGATTTTTCCCTCGTCTAGATAGATGAGTACCTCTTTGTTTTTTAATGAGCTCGAGGAGGATCATAAATTCTCGGTATAACTCACCTTCGGTAAGTTCCTCTTCATATGTTTAGCGAACCTGAAGAAGTAAGGGTTCAATCCCAAATGTGTCCTTCAATGAATAATTTTACGAGTCTAGAGACAATAAACTCAATGGTTTTTCATGTTTATGGAGTTTGAAAAGAACTTAAAGGAAACTCCAAAGTTGACTTTTTCGTAAATTTAGTCTCTGAAGCTCAAAAAAAGTGTAAAACAATACAAGGGAGAACTCTTCTAGTCGAGGGAGGCTAGAGTGTTCATTTTTAGTAATTAGTCTCATGGGGCTGAAATAGAGATAAACTACCACTCGAAAGACCCCCTTTCAAATCCTTTAACAAGCGTGAAAGGAGACAAGATCGCTCGACAATCTTTTCATGTTTAGGGAGTCTAAAAAGAGCTTAAAGGAGACTCCAAAGAGTACCTTTTTTCATATAGCTTTTACAAGTCTGAAAAAAGTGATAAAAGTATACTCAATAACCTACTCTCATGTATTTGCGAGCACGAGAAAGAACAAAGACTAAGCTTGGTAACCTATTCTCATTTATTTATGAGCATGAGAAAGAACAAAGACTAAACTCAATAACCTATTCTCATGTATTTATAGGCACAAGAAAGAACAAAGACTAAGCTCGATAACCTATTCTTATGTACTTACTGGCATGAGAAAGAATAATGAGTAAGCTTGGGGTGGGTTTCATTTTTTCACGAGCTTGAAACTAAAAAATAAATTATGTTCAAGGTTCATTTCATTTTTATGCGAGCTTGAAATCGAAAATAAACAATGCTCAGTGTGAAACCCCATCAACAGGTTCCTTCCCAACATAACATTTAAAGCTTTCACATGATACCCATGGGTGGTTGGTAGTTTTCCCCCAGCTTGAAAAGATAATGCCTTAACTCCAACATGATGTCAAGAGGTTGGATACATGCCCCCCCAAGCTTCGTTTCATCTTCCAACTCTTATATTGTCACCAATTTCTGTACCAGATTAGACTCCTAGCTACTAATAGGTAAATGTTCACTAGAGCAAGAAAGAGAATCAATTGACATAGGTGGATTGAAGGAAGGTTTAGTTATGAGATCTAGTGAAATACTCAACTCAACATTTAAGAGATCTAGCAATAGAATCGACTCAATGTTTACGAGATCTGGTGAAAGACTCGATTGAACATTAACGAGATATAGTGAAAGACTCAACTCAATTGGAGTGGGGTCTGTTTCATTTATTAACGAGCTTGGAATAGAAAATGAACTATGCTCAAAGTAGGTTTCATTTTACACAAGCTTGAAACTAGAAAAACTATGCTTGGGATAGGTTTCATTTTTACACAAGCTTGAAACAAAGAAAACTATGCTTGGGGTGTTTGTTTCATTTTTTAACGAGCTTGACACAGGAAAATAGCTATGCTTGTAATCCTCTATTTCATTTTTAATGAGATTGATAGAGAAATGAGAACTTTGCTTGAGACCTCTAATTCATTTTTTAACAAGCTTGACACAGAAATGGGAACTTTTCTTGAGATCTCTGATTCATTTTTTAATGAGCTTGATACAAAAACATGAACTTTTCTTGACATTGGTTTCATTTTTTAATGAGCTTGGAACCGAAAATAAAACTATGCTCATCACTCTCTACCATGGCTTCCAAGAGGTCTTCATTAGATGAAATAACAACACTCTGGAAGGAATATATGGTGAGGGACTAACTCGGATCAACAGGGGGAAGAACAGACTCCAAGGTCCCTAATGACAGAGTTACCATGTCAACTACCGGATTTAAATCCAAAGAATATGAGTATATAGTGTGAGGCTCCTTATCATCGGTAGTTGAAAGCATGGGACATGTTTCCACATAATTAACATGTGGCGGGGTGGATACTACTTGCATATAAGAAACATTTAGAGAAGTCTTATGGTTGGTGATCATATGAGGGACAATGAATGAAAGTTGGTCAATGGTCACAACGTTTCCGTTATGAGGGAAATACATCACTTGGAAGAGTGTGGACAGAACAAATAGTCCCACCCTAGGAGAAAATTAAAATCCAAGGGGCCTTGGACTACCATCACGTCAATATAGATAGTTTTCCCTCTTAAGGTGATAGGTAACCAAGGAAGGATCCCTAAAGTTTCATTGACTCTTTTGTTAAAATCCAACATATTCTGAGTACCAGGCACAAGTTGAGGGGAACCTATATCTTGCCAAGCGTTCAAGGATAAAAAGATAACATAAGTGCCTTCATATATAATAGAGTAACATATATTTATATCACAAACTTGCACAATGATTTGTAAAGGAAAGTAAGAAGGAAGGAGAGGTTCCATCAGTCTATTCCAATCAAAGGAAATGACCTCAGTACTTGGATGAGGTTCCATGGAAATGGGTGAAATGCCCCCTTGTCCAGAGTTATATGTAGTGACAAGAAGAACCTGAGCGATATATTCTTCGCTCTTCAAAGGAAGAGTGGGATTGAACGCCGATGGAACTAGGTTGACCACTTGAATTTCACTCTCCAAGGGAAGAGTGGGATCCACCAATTATGGAACCATATCAATCACTTTATCAACCAATGGTTGGTCGATAGAAAGATTACGGTAACCAGTTGGAATTTTTTGCTGGGAAACAACAATCTCTTCCAAAAAACATGAAGCCTCATCCATACGAGGGAAAAGGTAAGTTTGATGACTTCCTTCACATAACCTACAAGGAAACTTCACTCTAGCTTTCTTACTTCCAACCTTAATATCACTATTTTATGGGTTTTTACCAGCATGACTGGTGACATGGGTTGTTGGGAATCCGTAAATCACACTTCTAAGATATTGGGAAGACCAGGGAAATCCTTAAGAAGGTGCTCACCCTTACAAATCCTGGAAGGTAATTTGGGCATACGAGTTAGCTAGGTAGGCTTGTCAATATCATCAATACACCTAGCCTGATTAACAATAACTGGTTGATTTCCTCCAACATGACTTGCTGTGGTTGGAAGCTTGGTCGCTTGCTTATTTTTCTTCTTATTCTTATCCTCCTAGATACTATCTTCAGAGATTTCACTAGGAAAGGAAGAAGTAAGGGAAGAATAATTGACAAGTAAAGAAGGTGAAGGGTCAACATGAGGTTTGTGTTCTTTGGGTGGATGGATTTCATACAAAGTACCAAGAACATTTGGGATCACCAAAGTGGAAAACAACTGTATCGGTAACCAGATAGTGAATCCTGGAAGACTCAATGTAGAAATATAAGGAGGACCAATGTTTCCAAAAGAAAGAAAAACAAAAGGTTCCCCAAGAAAAGGGGTCCCTTCGTTGGGAGTTCCAGGAACCGATGCCATAAATCAAAACTCAACCTAAAGTCCCCTAAATCAAAGAGCACATACTAACAAAGTCCTTATAAGATAAGATCAAACAAACAAAGGAAGTAGGGATTTTCTGGAGATGGGAGATGAGTTTGTCAATGAAGATATGAGAAGCAATTACCCTGACCTCCACGTAACAACCCTTCCCGGTGCAAGTAACCCTCGCTTTGCAGGGCCACCCTCCAGGGGTACTGAGAGAGTGATGTGAAATCTACCTCAGGTACCACAAGGAACCTTCTGAATAAAGAACCCCCTTGCAACCACCCATGTAGAATCCTAGGAAAAGAAGTTATATTTACCAATTTCACAATGGATGGTCACGCATGTAACTAGTCGATAGTCAAGAATAAGACAATGGAAATGGGAATGGTGGACACAGATCCATGACCCAAATACTAAGAAGAAGTGGTGTCACCCGAGGACTTGCCACTATTCAAAGCTCCAAATTTTCTATAGTCCCACTAGGCAAATGGGAGAGGGGAGATCTCAAACTGTCACTTTGCTTGACCTTGTGCTTAAATCCCATGTAAGAGGAGCTCTCCCGACAAACCCCAATTGTTACTACTTGGATTTCAACAATCTATAGTATTCTACAATCTCATTTAAGTGGCCTTGGAAAATTTACTATCCATCCTACAACCAAGGCCCTAAAATCCTATAATTGTGATCATTTTCTAATAAAGAAAAAGTCTAGTTGATTTTAGATTAGGCATTTATTCATTTCATGGTTGTTTGTTACTCAAAAGAGATTGCGGATGCAACTTGACTTGACCTCGTGCTTAACTCACATGTAAGAGGATCTCTCTCGGCAAATGCCAATTGTTACTACTTAGATTTCAACACTCTCTAGTATTCTACAATTTCATTTAAGTGGCCTTGGAGAATTTACCATCCACCCTACAACCAAGGCCCTAAAATCCTAGACTTGTGATCATTTTCTAATAAAGAAAAAGTCTAGTTGATTTTAGATTAGGCACTTGTTTCTTTTATGGTTGTTTGTTACTCAAAAGAGGTTGCGGATGCAACTTGACTATAATGTATGACACTTTACTCCAAGAAGACTTAAAAAAAAATATGAATGCAATGCAATCTTTAATTTTTTATGAAGGCTATCTATAAGAAGGAGAAAGAAGTTTCAAGCAAACAAACAATTACACCTTTCAAAGCAAAAAACATAAACTACTCTTTGAATGCAATTTAATTTGCTTTAAAATGCAAGCTCAAAAATCACCACCAAAAAACTAGAATGCAAAATTCCTTTCCGTTTGATTCTAAATGCAATGAAATCAATCAAATGTAGTTCTCTTTATGCTTCTTTACTTTCAATTGAAATGAAATAGTTCAAGGCTAAGATAGAAAAGAACAGGAGGAAAAAAGAAAGTCCAAACAAAGATGCACTCATAAGCTTAATATAAAAATTGAAAGAATCAAGTGTAGAAATGACTTCTAGCACTTGGTCAATCAAAATTTTTGAAAGAAAGCAATCACTCTTAAAATCCTTGAAAACCAAAATATTCCAGATCAATTGCAAACCCTAAAAACTACAGAATTCACTCAATGGATCAACAATTTCCAAAACGAGAACTCAAATACAGGGCTTGATGCACTTTGTATTATTCCCAAGTTAATGCAAGAGACTTTCAAAATGGACAAATAAAGAGATTGAAATATTTTGGAAAGTAAATGACAAGAATATGATGATGTACAAAAAATAGAAATCAAGACTACTGCCAATCAAAACTGCAATCAAGGATCAGATCAACCTTAAACAATTTATGACCTTTTCATAACTTAATCATAGATAACTCTTTAAAAGAGGAAAAAATAGTGATAAATACCATATTTACAATCAAACAAGGTCCTAACCAATCATACAAGACCTTGAGACATAATTCTGAGTAAAAAAACCTAAGAAACAGAGTCTAAAAAGGCCTAAAATTGACCCTGGAAGGAGACTGACACCCCCCATAAGACCAATAGGGAGTGTCACTGTAAGGAGTGATTCTCTCGCAAAGACTGACAAGGAGCGTTAGTTTAGGAAACTAATGCTCTGTAGGCCATTGTACAGGAGTGTTCGTGTCTGAAAATGACTCAAACAGACTAAAACTTAGCCCAGATTCAATAGGGAACATGCTATGGACTCTGTAAAATTCGTAATAAAGAGGAAAAAAAAGAATAGTTCAAAAACCAAAGCATCCAATAAAGCAACATACAAAGACAAAGGGATAAAAACCAAGGAAACACTCGTTCCCCGGTGGAGTCGCCAAATTTTGTTGTGAGAAATCTTATCTTGTGGGAAGGTTAAGCTCCCCTTAGCCGAGTTTTCTTCGGTTAAGACAGAATAGAGAAAGTGGACACTAACATCCCTTGCTCCTTTCTATTCACACATGAAAATGAGAAGAAGGAAAAGGAAATAAGAGTACACCTTTTTAGAAGGTTTTCCTCATTGCTCCTTCTTGCTCTAGCATTGGATCTAGTCCTAGCTCGATCACGATCTTCCTGCACTTAGACAAAATGATCTTCCTCTTCTACTACTTGCATAAAGTTAGATGAAAGCAAATCTAACTAAATGAAACAAGCATAAACATTCATATGTAAACTAAATGAGACAAAAGTCTGGGAATGGGCTAAGATTATATTCATGAGAAACAATGGACAACACTTACAATCATGTTGATGTTGAGCAAGATTCCTCCAATGCTCCTCCTATCCAACCCCTTTTGTGCACTGCCAGAACACTATTGAACTATCTCTAAATGTCATAAGAACAGATGTTTGATACTCTTCAGAACTCTCCCTTTACCCATGAATGGCCTTGTTTATATAGAACTTGATAGGCTTAATCACCATAATAGTTCAAGGGAATGGTTGAGATATTCACTCCTTAGGTTAGGATTTAATACCCAAAATGGAAGGAATATGGATGACTCAAAATCATGACTCATCCCTCAACCATAACCACTCAAGAGCATCTCGGGATTTTCCCATAGAAAAAGGTGGGTTAGGTGTAACTTCCCCAACAAAAATAACGTTCCCCCAACACTAAGCATAGAGCATTACTAATGCTCCCCTATAACTGAGTAGGGCATGTTAATAAGGGACTAACACTCCCTATATATGGATAGGGAGGCGTCAGTCATAAAAATGGTAAAAAACTCAAGGTAAAAAGTGTTTTTTCGACCTTCAAATGATGAGTTTTCTTCACCAATTTGTCTAGGGAATATGATAGACACTTCCACATGATGATAGAGTGTATTTAGGCCTCCATGTGATGGATTTTCTCCCCCAATTTGTGTAGGGAAAATGACCAACACTTCCACAATTGCGACATTCAATTACGACACTTAGTAAAATATAAGTGCGACAGTTAGGAATGTGACAAATCGACACCTACATAAGTGATACATAAGTGCGACACCTACATAAGTGATACATAAGTGCGACACCTAGTAGAATACGATACATAAGTTTGCCACTTAGTAGAGTGGAAATTTGATGTGTAACACTGCGTCTGCAAACACTTCCCTTCCTCTAATGGCGGATTTCATTTTCATTCACAAAACTTCTTGATCCTCCTCTTCTTACTAAGACTCGATCCCACGACCATTCATACCTGAGCTCCAAATCCTTCGACACGATTAGGGCTGCCTTGTGTCTCCACCTCACTCAAGTCCCTTGCAGGTATGTTGCATTTCCTTTCCAAAGTTGATATCCAACACTTTGCACCAAAAACCATATCATTTCTTACCAACTTATCATAAATACAGTCCACAACCCTCTTGTCCACTTCTGTATGTTCAACCACTATCTCCATGAAAACCCACATATCAAAATAGAGACTCGCCTCCATGGATCAATATCATGTGCCTCATAGCGTTATGTTATTGTTATCCTCTACTACAAATATTTCCTCGTAGGTCATCGACCCTAGGAACCCTGCAAAACTTGACACTGAGCATCGCATGCATCTTATCGTTGATCTTGACCTTCCATAGATTGACCATTTCAGTCATGCTCTGCCACCTCCAATCATGAACTCAACCTAGGTAACATGGATTCCATACCTATACAAATTTGTTTCAGGAAACCTCTTTCTCGACCTCCGCATCAGATGACAAAGTTAAGAGTCCTAGCACCCTCGAGCCCATGCTCCTAGCACCTTCAACTATTCGTTTGTACCTAGCTATAACATTTTTCTTCTCTACGAGTCACCCTCTGAATCTGCGACTCGGCCTCTCCCGTGCTCTGATACCACTTGTTGGGATTTGAAAGAGAAAAATATATAAAGCTCAATACTATAAATAAACTAAGCAAACACACATTCATAAGACACGAAGATTGTGGTAAACCCAGACACTTTGTTAAGGAAACATCCACGGGGCAAGGTATTGGTAAATTTTTATTCAAAATAGGTTTATAAGTTACAAATGCCTCTTGGATATTCATAGATATATTGATTCAGATGGATATTGGTGGCCACCCACCTATTCCCACTGGCTCCTCTTGCCAGTTTTTAGTTCAACACGTTCTTTTGTACTTCTTTGTAATTGTGATTTCTTCACTTCTGGGGCTGTATGAAGCCGTACACATCTTCTAGGTGAACACTGGTGGCCGCCCACCTAATCCAACTGGATTATTTTGGATGTTTTCATGTCAGCACATCTTTTTGTACTTTCAGGGCTGTTTTGAGGCCCTAAACAGTGTTTTTTTTGGCTTTACACAGTCAAACTATAGACGAAGTCAAATTTGATGGCGTAATGTGTAGTTTTTGAAAAGAACTTTCCAACGAGCTATCACGTAGCTAAAACAGAGGTTGTATGAAAAAGTTACGACCTCAGGAAGTTGAGGTACCAACTTACCCATCAGGGCCCACATAACTTTTAGCATGTCATCTCCTAGGGTTAGGTTTTTGTATGTCTAGGGTTTTGGAATTCATGAGTAATGTTAGAAAGGCCTCTGGAGCCTCATTGTAATCATTCTACTCAAATGAATGCGCGTAGCAACCACATCTCTTCTTAGAGATAACTACCACCATTCGAGCAAATTGTTTTTAGTTCTGCATTTTTACAGTTTCAGCCTATTTCATTCATTCATTCAATAGAAGATATTGTTCATTGGATATCGGTTGTTGTTCTCCATATCTCTATGTTATTGTATTTAGTCTATTAGTTAGTTCATTCCGCTTATAAATCCGGATCAGTGGTATCAGAGCAATCTTCTCTTCATTTATTTTTCTTCGTGCATGTCCCTGACAAGATCTGAGTACAAGAAGTCAGGACTCGAACCAGTGAAGCCTTTGAAAGATTGGCTACGCCGAACCCAACAACAACCCATGGGCGACGAAAATCATGTTCATATAAATCAAATATATTTTATTGATATTATTAATGAATGTTGGTAACAGCTTAAGCATCTTTGCTATCAACATCATTCTAAGAAACTTTTAGAAAGATTTCCAAATCATATATATTGCAATCACCTGTTTGATATGGATCCGTGGAAAAGAAAATAATTCATTGCTCCTCGTCGAAAAGCACAAACTTATTTTGAAAAATACAGGTTTAAAAAGGTTCGCAAACGTCACACTACATGCAATGTTAAAGAAAATTATTTTTTTTTATTTGTGCAAAAGATGGACATTTTGCTGCTAAGTGTCACTCTCAATCTTCTCAAAAGGTCAAATGCTTATATGCTGATGAATCTGCAAAAGTAGGTTGTGGGAATTGGGAAGTCATACAACCGATCGATCCCATAGATGAAGAAAATATCTATATCTTTACAACATATGTTTATGAGGAAGATGACTTAGACAACCAATAGTCAGCCTCAATTCGATGGATCTGACAATGATGAAGACTTGGTCCCTGAATTGCATCAAATAGCATGCATGATGAAAGTCTCCCACTCTTATTTTCCTTTTCCTCCAGACTATTTTGAGGAAGATTACTCTGAATCAGAGCTTTGTAATGGAAAACCTTGTATCACAGAGCTACCAGATTCTAACAAAGAAGACAAAAAAACATATAGACATAGAGGCTTCAATTGCTACATACTCTACCTATCATACTATCATCATCAACAATGATCTCTCTGAAGGTATGCCTCAAAGTTTCAATCATTTTTTGAAAAATCAATGAAACAATCCGTTGCATATCCAATCAAGTAGTCATTACCAAAAATTCCATCTATACCTCCCTGAGACATGCAACCAACTCATAAGTTGGTCCAAACAACTAACTTTGTGTATATTCGTGTTTCTTTGTATATATTCGGATCTTGGATCACTATAGATGCATTTGTAAATACTGGTTGTTCAACTAATATGACCAATTCATACATTTTTCCAAAATAGTGAGATATTCCAAACCCAATTCCTTGTGTTACTTTTGGTGATAATGTTACTCAATTGGGTTACTTTTGGTGATAATTTGATAATGTTACTCCCTCGCCATTTCGCCATATGTTAATTTTTCCATGAAGATTGGTGGAAAATCCCTCAAGATCTATTTTTTGCAATCATGATGTTGACTACCCTATTCCTCTATCAACGTCATTCCTCAACACCATTGGGCCAATTACCATTGTAGAAACTTGTGTTGGCTTCAATATTAGAGGAAAAAGGGTAGTAGTTCACTGAAAAAAGATGATTCATGTTCTTGACCATGGCAAAAGGCTCAAGGAGAAAAATAATTCACTCTACCCTGAAAGTATTAATTTCTATAAAGATAAAGATCTAGACCGAGCCAGTAAAATACAGGAACAAAGTAAGCCTCCTCAAATCCTTCAAATTGAATCTGATTTATTAGAATTATATTCAAAAGAACTTAAGACTTTTATCATAAAGACGTGCTTCAAGTTACTACCCAGACTGAACATAATCAATGGATTCAAGGTAAAGCCATTGCTATGAGTCCATCTAACCGAGAAGAAACACGTAAGTAGATTCAAGAACTGCTAGATCAAAAACTGCTTCAACCAAGCAATTTCCATTATGCTTGTGCGGGTTTTCTCGTGAATAATCACATAGCGTAAGTAAGAGGTAAACCCAGGTTGGTTATTAACTATAAACCTCTTAATCATATCACCACTCCCTTGTCATATCCTATTGATAGACCTTTAGACTTTTGGCACAAAGACATGCCTTAAGTTACTACCCAAATTGAACAGAATCGAGGAGTTCAAGGTAAAGCCATTGCTCTGAGTCCATCTGACCAATAAGAAACCCATAAGTAGATTCAAGAACTACTTCACCCAATCAATTCCCATTATGCTTGTGTAGGTTTTCTCGTGAACAATGATTCATGGAGACTAAGAGGTAAACCCAGGTTGGTTATTATTATTAACTATAAACCTCTTAATCATATCACCATTCCCTTGCCATATCTTATTCCCAACAAGGGTATGATAATCCAAAAGGTTGCAGGTGCAAAAGTTTTCTTAAAATTTGAATATATATCAGGTTATTACTGCATCGAAAATTGTTAAAGAAGATGTTCATAAAACTTCTTTTACAACCCCCGGTGGTCATTTTGAATGGATCGTCATGCCATTTGGTTTGAAAAATGCTCCTGCTTTAGTTTGGCATCGTAAGGACTTCATTATTCAAGGATGCGAAGATTTTCTAAGAAATTACGTTGGTGATATGCTTGTTTTCTCCATCTCAATAGAGGATCATGTCATGTATCTCAATTAGTGCTAAGAAAGAGTCGACACAAAATGGATTGTGCTCAATATTTTCAAAAATAAATTGTTCCATCATGTGACTTTATGATTTTGTCTTTGGTCATCTTAGTACAACATACATATTATTTGACTTTATTCAGAGCATCATTGAGGTGAAGTAGGGGTGCCCCTTCTCTTCGACCTTGTTTGGGATTTATATTGACAAGCTAGAGTCTTTTCTACAAGACCATATTTAACCCAGGGATGGTTGTCATCTTCACTAGATTTTTGTTTCCATCTTTTCTTCACATATGATGTGTTCCTCTTGGCCTCTATTCCAAAGGGCTTGTATAGTTAGTTGGATTCCCTATCCATATTTTTTGATCCTCAATAGTAATCGTCAACCTAGGTAAAACCAAGGAGATGATATTGAACAGCTCGAAGAATGTCCACACAAACTTCCATTTATTTTTTCCAAGGTGAGGGAATTGAGATCGTCAAATTTTATACCTACTTGGAAGTCTAGTTCTTAGGGTAAATATTTGGGTTGAGGAAAGCACTCTAACCCCAGATTAATAAGGAGTATGGGTCCCTTGCTCTCCTCAAGTGACAGTGTTTCCAAAACCATTTCCAGGACATATCATCCAACATGGATCTCATGGACTCTATCATTCATCTCACAACTCTTTATGGTTCGAAGGTGTGGGGACCTAGCTTGCTTGAGTTAGACTGGGTCAAGATGAAGAGTGTATAAAACCTCTCACTCCATCATATTATTAGGAGGAAGAAGACAATTCCATGCCATTGCTCAGGTGGAGTTTGTGACCAACCCCTTCCGACATGAGAACATTTTTATATTGGCCTTGTTTCTGCATAATATCTAGAATTTTTACTTGATGAGTCTACCATTATTGGTTTTCTGAGGTTTCAAGTGTTCTTCGATCAATTGACATATAATGGGCCACCTCCCTCCTTTTTGAGGTTCTTCGGGTGCCCCTGGATATCTCCTATTGAATAAGAAAGAGATTAACAATATTATTGAAGATGACATCTATAGGCAGTGAATCCATGTAACTTGGCTCACTAGGGGGGTTGAAGAACAAGATAGTCTTCTATGCAAATAATTTTTTGGAGCTAAGAGATGGCCTCATCATTGGACCCCATTACACACTACGACACTAGACGCATGTGCTCATGATGCCTTTGCCAATTTCGAGTGGGTTTGTATACCTTTCGGGTAGAGGTCGAGCATAAGATACCATAGGAAGACAAGTTTTCTAGTTATTTCATGCAGAAAACTGAGACAGAGGAGCACATTATTTTTTGGTGTTCTATTTACTACAAGATACGAGGATGTTAGGCTCTCCATATTCTTCCAGTACTAGAATCAGTGGTGCTTAGCCTTGTTTATGAGGAACACACTCTATCTTTGATCCTCAACACTTAGGTAACCCCCTCAACCAACACTAATCAAACTATTACATCATTTTTTCCTATGATCCCGATAGTTAGGGGCACCAATGAGCAAGCAGATGAGAGAACCATCCCAGCATGTTCTAGATCCGTGAGACTAAGGGGGGCCTCTTACATCCTATTATACCCGATTTCTAGGGATAACTAGGAGATCATGTCTCAAGGCCCACAAGTCCTAGACATGGAGTACCGAGATCAGGATTGACCTAAGCATGGCCCTAGAGGGCCCATATTTCTTCTCTTTCATCAGACTTGTCTTGTCAGTAGAAACAACATCCATCACCTTCGACTTGGACTTGTATCGAAGAAGACTCTTGCTCCATGAGGTAATTGGTCCAAGTATCATGGTATGTGTCATTTTTTATCATTATGACCTTTAGATACATGCATCAAATTCCTTTTATTTTTGACGACTGCTTGGATATTACATTATCCCACTTCACCATGGTTGGGGGGATTGACAGGGTATCCTAGAAAGCTTGTACCCATAGGTTTTGGTTTCCCACCGAGGGGATTTCTGAAGGGCCATCATCCACTCCCATCATATCATCACTTTTACATATTATCTCCCACTCATCTACCCCATTCCCCTAGTCCGGGCATTAGGATGACTTGTTTGTGGGGTTACACCTTATCTCGTGGGAAGAAGGGGCTAAAGGCCCATAAGGTAAAAGCAGTTGGTAAAAGTTAAAATCCATAAAAATAAAACCTAGAGATGCCTCGCCCAAGGATCCCTGAGAAGGCAATAAAAAGCCTCTCAACAAGAAATAAGAGGGACCCGAAGAAAAAAAAAACAAGACCTAGCCAAGAGGATAGGGGGTCTCATCACGAGCCAACCTATTATGTTCATGAATACCTAGCAGTATGACATTTCCATCATCTGGTTACCATGCCAGGGTAGTGACCTTTGGTTACATGGCCAAGGAAAAGGGGGTCTCATCACGAGCTAGCCTTATCATCTCTGTGAAAGTATTTGTGGGTAACACTGTCAGCTCTGGTCACCACGCCAAGGCAGTGTCCTCTAGTTAGACCTTGAAATATAATAAATAAGAAAAAGCAATAAAGAAAAGAAAGAATAAAGGCAATAAAGGGCTTGGAAAGAATTGCATCCATGACAGGTACAACTCGCCTTCTACAAAGGCACCCACATGTAATATCGTACACACCTATCTTTCACTCTACCCGTATGTCTAGACATCCCTTGACAACATCACCTTGTGTTACATGGCTTGGATGATATCCTTTGGAGACTTTCCTTTTCTTATGGATGCTGGCCCAATAGGGTGTTTTGTCTTTTTCTTCGGCTTTGTATTGTAGGTCATTGTAATATCTTTGAGCTATTGAATGATATATCAGGGGTTTTATGCATATATTTGATCAAATTAATGATGAAAAATGATTGACATTACTATGATCCCTGTGACTAATGAGCCCATGGAGGGTGAAGTTTTTGATGTACAGGACCATGCCCGACGGACAGGTACCAGTTGGACCAGTACACATGGGGAGATGATTAGCTTGGACCTCCATAGGGCTAAAGAGCCCATCAGATGGTTGTTGGAACCCCATTAGGGGCAGAGACAGGACAATGATTGGTTGAGCCTTTTCACATGAGAAGAAGAAGGACGTTCCACCCAGGACACTTTGGTTGAGCCCAACATAGGGGGGTTGACCCACTTCGAATGGAACGTTTTCCTTTTGATGACCAGGACGTCACCCAGGAGGCTTTGACGCCACCTTGAGCGTGTGGAAGTTTGATAGGATGGCTAGCATTTGTGGCAACTTGGAGGAGCCCAGGAAGGGCTAACGTTTGACTTCTGGATGCTGGACTAGCCCCAAAAGGGCCTAACGTCTCCCTTAAAGGGGCTTGACATCTCACTTTTTGCTCATTTAGGTCTTTTACTTAGCAATTAATGTAAAAACAATATGATTTTGGGTTGTAGCCTTGTCGGCTATTTTTAATGACCTAATTTTAATTATAGGTCATGATACACTATATATTGAGGATGTCTTTCCCTCATTTGGACATAACACACAACTCACTTTCTTGTGAGATTTGATTTTTTGCGCCCTATTTTGGGTATTTGGTCTTTTTAAAGGAGGCACACTTGTTGATGGAAGGATTTTCTTGGCATGTTTGGCATTTCTCTTGAAGGAAGGTTTACAACTAGGGTTTGCTTATGATTTTCATCATGATATGTAAGTGTTTTTCTTGCAAAACTTATTAATTGAATGGTTGTAGGTTTATAATTATTGCATTTACTTGTATATTTGTTGATTTTAAAATCCTAGGTGACAAGCACACAAGTAGGTCCTTGTCTCATGTCCCCTTAGAGAGAATTTTTCAGCCATTGAAGAAGGAAGGAAAAGCCTAGCCTTTGCTATACTCTTCTCACTTCTTCCCTTGAGCTAGCTTTGATTTTTAAAGGTTAAAAGGAAGATGACGTCCCAGGCCTAGGTTATCTACACCTAGGGCCGTCCATCTTCTAGGGTTTTAGTGATAGAGCCTTGCATTTGCAACACTCTCCCTCACCTAATCCTCTTGTTTTATCTCTTCTCAATTGCTAGCCATTTTGCCATGTTTGACCTAAAGAAGGAGGAAAGAGCATGAGGCCTTGCTTAAGCAACACTTGAGTGAGCCTCTTTCCCCTAGGGTTTTGATTCTAGGGCCCTGCCATTGCAGCACTCTAGAACCCTTCCCTCTTGTCTTTAGCCTATTACTCCTTCAACCTTGTGTGCTCTCCTTATTTGAATCCATATACCCTTAGGCACTGATCTTAGACACACAACGTTGAAGTGATAGTGCTCAAACCAACTCTCAAAACTTTAAATTTTGAAACCCTAACTAGGCTGACATGACACTTGGTTATTCCATCTTGATGCATCAACTTTTGATGATAAGAAATTAGATGATGATTGAAAGAATTTATTGAGTAAAATTTTGATTAGATACATTGTTGATTACATCCTCTCGATAGTTATTGATGAAATAATACTTCTCCATTGCTATATTGATAAAACATTGATCTCATTGATACCTGTTGTTTCATTGCTTATATATAAATGTCATATAATCACATGAAGTACTATCCCACTGATATATAGCCTACATACATATTCTCTTGTTATTGTCTTGTTCCGGGCAGGTGTTCTCCTTTGGGCATACACTTCTTTATTGGTTGATTAGCTGGATTATCTGACCATTGGTGGTAACCTGTGAAGAGGAAATTTTGCCTTGATCTTTACACATTGGCCTCTTCAAAAACCCAGGTTGTCGAGGATGTCTCCCCTGGTTTAACCTCCCTAAATAGAAAGAACTTTCCCATTGAGGTGACATTGGATGGGGAAGGTTCCTGTTACACCAGTTTGGCCTCAATCCTCTATCCATTTGGCCTAGCTACAAACTGTGCGATAACATTTTTGGTGCTGTTGCTAGGGAACACTGAGTCAATATTCCTCAAATGACAAATCTTTTCACTAAGCCTTGGCTCAAATACCTTTCTTACAAACTTACCTGGCGACTCCACTAGGGTGTTTTTCCCATTTTTCTTTGGTAGTTTCAAGTAAACTATCTGGCGACTCCACAAACTAGAAGGAGATTCAACAATCCTCCTTTGTCTTTTAGAAGGAAGCCTCCCTTAAACTCTCTTGTTGTCAAATCACTTTTTGGGAAGAGCCTTCCTTTAAGAATCATGTCTACCTGTCAGACCGCCACAACAAACCTAGTCAACAATCAAAGACAATGGTCATCTACCCTTTTTAGGCCGTTAGACATGTCAACCATACCTGGCTATCCTAGGAAAATGCCACCCAAGTATGAGAAGTGGTTGCCTAAGTTTACCGGTACTGATGCCTTGAGTGCCGAAGAGCATATGAGTAACTTTTGGGCATTCTTTTAGCTTCACCCCATCAGTGATGATGTTGAATATTTGGTCATGAAGTTATTCTCCACTACTCTTTATGATGCCTCAAGGCATTGGTACCTCAACCTTTTTGATGGAAGCATCAAGACCATGGATAGACTTGAAGAGGCCTTTCTCAAAAGGTGGAGTATCAAAGAAAACCCTAATATGCTTCTCACTCAACTAAATAGCCTTGCTAAATATGAGAATGAGTCCATTCTGGAGTTTCACACCAGATTCGAGACATTGCTACAAAGGATTCCCGCAACCCATCATCCGAAAGATGATTACCTTGTTCATATCTATACCAGGTCTTTCAAAGGCCAACTAGGGTATCTTCTTAGAGACAAAATCCCCTAGTCTATTCAAGAATCCCAAGAGCTCTCCACCAAGATAGAAGGGAACCTCCTTTCATCCAAGATTGATCCCTTTGGTAACCCTAGGGGGAGAATAGACACCAAGCAGAAAACAGTACACAATGTTGAACCTACTTTAGATCTTTGCACCAGTATCAACAAGTTACAAGCCTCGGTGGATGGCATCATAAAGAATCAAGAAGAAATGATGAGTCGGATTGTCAGACTTGAAAAATCCCAGATCCAAGCACCTAGACCTCTATTCAAAGGGCAATTGCAGAAAGGGAACCAATTCTACAAGCCAAAGAATGAAAACAAAGTTACAAATACCTTGGCCCCTACAAATGTTGTTGATGAAAATACTTGGTGCCTAGAGTGTAGTGAAGCACATTGGGAGAACGAATGTCCTTATAACGCTGGCCAGCAACAAGTCAATAACATGGATTGCTTCATGAAATTTCCTCAGATAAATATCATAGATATAGAACATTAACAAGCCGTGAAGGAAGCATCCAGAGCAGCAAGGATGGCGGTACTAAACAAATTGGACCAGGAATCACGAGAAAAGATAAAGAAGCAGGAAGTTCAGGTATATAGAAGAAAGAATCCGAAACAACCTACCGCTGATCAACCAAAACCCCCGCCTCTGGAGGTGCTTCTTCCTAGGACATCCAGGACTGGTAAAGTTGACCTTAACTTTGACTTTGAAGGGGCTTTATCAAAGATGCATGTGAATGTTCCCCTAAGAGAAGCAATCAAGATCCCATCCATTAAAGAATGTTTTGACACTTTATTTTTGGGATCAGATGAACCTATGGACCCCCCTATTATGTTGCAAGCTGATCATTTCAGGGTCCAGTATGGTGAAAACCCCCCTTTCTTCATGACTTTAACAATGAACAACAAATATCTTAACAATTGCATGCAAGATACAGGTGTTGGTGCTAACATGATGTCTCTTAAAGTCATGCAACAAATGGGTTTGAAGGTCACTAGGCCTTACAGGAATGTGTGTGGTTTTGAATCTAAGGCAATACTCACACATGGGGTGGTTGAAAATGTTGAAGTGCAATTAAAAGAATACCCCGAGAAGATAGTCCACATAGATATTATAGTGGTGGATGTCCCAGATGTGTGGGGGATTTTGTTATCTAGGAAGTTTGGTGCAATGATAGGTGGTTCCCTGAAAATGGACCTCACCTTCTTACGATTACCTTTAAAAGATGGGACGATGGGATGTCTACTCAATGTACCAATAACTGGGAATCATGTGCAGGATATTGTTCATCCCATAAATAATGATAAAGCATAGAATGATGTGATACAAACTCTTCAAGAATACTCTCCAGAAGACATGCCCTTTGCAACAGAAGAAGACTTTGATCAGATCGAGTGGCCCAAAAAGGAAGAATACCAACACCTCCTAGATGAATTCAAGAACAAGTTGGGACGGTGAAGATTCTAAAAAAGAAAAATGAAGATCATGTACAAATCCGCTCATCCCAGCAAGAAGTATTTACAACAGAAGCCCACCCACCTCCCTCAGTACAGTACACCAGGGTTGTTCAAGGAACGACCAAATACAAGGTCAGAAAATACAAGGAGGGAGATATGGTATGGATGTGGGATACTCAGAAAGGAGAGTCAACTAATGTAAAAGGAAGCAGTCATGGCTCGGACCTTTCAAAGTTGGAATGGAATCAGTTGATAACTCAAACTATCTATCAACTTTGGAAGGGAGAAGGCACCCATTACCCATTAGCGGGCACCTCCTCAAACCCCACCAAGGTGTTGGGACCTGAATCCACAGGTAAGTACAGGTAGGTAGGCATTCTTCATGTATTATACCATTTTCATTTCATGTTAGTATGCTTCCTCACTTGCATATTGATTGTTTTATTTCAT
>JZKD02S1955282.1:770804-783560 GCA_000966675.3 Picea glauca | reverse complement strand
TAGATACATTGTTGATTACATCATCTTGATAGTTATTGATGAAATAATACTTCTCCATTGCTATATTGATAAAACGTTGATCTCATTGATACCTGTTGTTTCATTGCTTATATATAAATGTCAGATAATCACATGGAGTAGTAACCCACTGATATATAGCCTGCAAACATATTATCTTGTTGTTGTCTTGTTCCAGGAAGGTGTTCTCCTTTGGGCATACACTTCTTTATTGGTTGATTAGCCGGATTATCTGACCATTGGTGGTAACCTGTGAAGAGGAAATTTTGCCTTGATCTTTACACTTTGGCCTTTTCAAAACCCTAGGTTGTTGGGGACGTCTCCCCTAGGTTAACCTCCCTAAATAGAAAGAACCTCCCCATTGAGGTGACATTGGGTGGGGAAGGTTCCTGTTACGCTAGTTTGGCCTCAATCCTCTAGCCTTTTGACCTAGCTGCAAACTGTGCGATAGCACATCCAACTAGCGAGACCTGTGCAAAGGTGCTAACTCGGATCTCAGGACAATGCTTTTCCTTCTAGTAGGTAGTCCTCCATGTCTAGAAAATATAAATAGGCACTTCCCTTCAAGCAACAAGACACATCATGGATAAGCTCTTATAGACAATCTTTTTTCATGAGTTTTTTCTCTTTGACCTCAGTTACTAGGAGAGACACATTTACAAAGTTGGACAACCAAGAGAGTAAAATTTCCTCCTCCTTTGCAAGTGACAAGTATAGGGGCCATTGAGGCTTCTCCTTCCCCATGTACTCTTCTTCAAGGCATCCCTCTAACTCGAAAGAGTTTTTTGCTTCTTTGGCATCTGGCCCTTTAGCAGTCCGCGTATTACTACTAATTTTCCAACAATGCTTTCTATTATAGATATTAGAGTTTATATCTCGTATATGTTTTTGGTCTTCATATATGGGAGTGACCCTTGTACTCCCATAGTGTATAGTGTATTGACACTATTGTACTTAGTAATCCCATTGACCTATTTGTGGTCACTTGTTGGAAATTAATAAAACTTATCTTATCTTACTATCTCAATGTTCTTATGTTCTTCTTGAAGGTAAAATTCATATGTAATGTCATATTGTCTCAAAATATTAGAGTTTTCAGATGAACTTAGAAATAAAACTCAAATACAAAGGTTTCTTAGATGTATTGACTATGTCTGTAAGGATCTCATAAATTGTTTAACTAAAACTACCCCCATTGGAGAGCATTTATGAATTAGGGGATGTTCTAAGAAAGCTATTGTTTTAGCTAGGAGATTTAAAATAGAATAAGAGTGCTTGCCTACTCTACACTAGCCCTTTGATAAATCTAAAATAATATTGCAAATAGATGCTTCAGACCAATTTTGGTCAACCTTGTTCATCGAAAATTTGGATACTAGACATGAACTACGTGGAGTTAACTCTAAAGAATTTTCAAAATCTAAAAGGAAATACCATACTAGTGAAAAATAAATCTTTCTAGTAAAGCATGAGATTGAAATATTTCATCTTTATTGATTACCACACGATTTTCTAGTTAGAACTAATAGATGGAATTTTGTTGGATTCTTAAAGGCAAAAGTGGAAGATTTATAGCGAATCATTCATGCTAGATTATTAATATGGAAATATATGGTTCCATATGTTTGATGTTGAATGGATAGCCATGGATTAGCCAATGCATTAACAAGAGAAATGGCATATGCATGGATGATTAGGGATAATGAACGGGTAAAAGAACCTCCAAGCTTAGATGAAGTTCAATGAGTTTTGAAGGGTTTAAAAACATTCAACAACAAAACCATAATAATAGCTTGGCCATCATGTGTGTTTTTTCTCATGATTCTTATGAATCTAAAAGGAGGAACCATAATATCTTGGCCATAATCTGTGGTTTTTCTCATGATTCTTATGAATCTAAAGGACCTCCCCGTGATATTTATTTTAAAACAACACAACATATCATTATGCACATCAATTATGGACAATGAAGTAGGAATAACAATTTAATAGTAGATATGCTTCTTAATGCAAGGTGTACAAGCACTACTATAATCATAAGATCTAACAAATCCACTTTTGAGATCCTTACAAGCAAGGTAGGAATTTGAAAAAAAAAACACTTGTCAAATTTGACGGTTTCGACTACTCCATTACCCATTTAGAGAGTTTAAACAAAGAATGATGACAATTTAGGGGGGTTTTTAATCATATTTGACGAGTAAATCACCCTGTGATGGGACATTTTCTCATCAAATTTCATCCCTACTCACAAATATTCTTGATACACTTTTCCCTAGTCAAAAGTGGAATCAATGTTGGGCAAAGAAATGATGATAGCTCGTTAGATCACCCGCACCACTTGGAATGATTTTCAGCCAATTGTTCGACCAAAGCTATCAACAGATACTAGCTAGTATTCTAAGTCCTTACCCACACTTGATGTATCCCTGATAAGAGATAGACAAATTGTCACTTCAATGTTTAGTGACTTTAACGATGCACGACTAGATTCCATTCTCTAGTACAAAGATTCGATAATTGGATGTATATGCATAGAAAGTGATTGTGTGTTTTAATGATGACATGTAGCTAGTAGTTACTTTTCTAAAAGTATTTTTTCTCATGAACAGACACTATAATTTATTTTAGTTAATTTAAGAAAAGTAAGATTTAGAAATTACCGGATATCTCGTGCGTGGAGATGACCCGATTGTGGAAATTTTGAGAATCTATGCTTAATGCAAATTCATAAATTTCACCTCATTTACTTGAGGTTTCTTAGATCTATTCCCACTGAATTTTCAGCCTTATGGCTAAATCTAAAATCATTTATAGCAATATATATTTCACTTTTTTCCAACCAAATAGATAAGACAACCCAAGAAAATAAACACTGAAACAATGTACTTCAAGGGAGCTAGATTTCCAACCCTAAGGGAACAATCCCAAACATGTAATAGATCTAAAAAATAATTTATAAACAATAGATTTGTTACATCCACACATATTCCCTCTTAGCTTCTATTTACTTGTCAATTCACTCAACAAAATCTGCTTACTATAATTTTAAATTAGCATACATGACTAGCACTAGAAACTACTAAATCACAATTAGAACATAAGATGAAAATAATATCTACAAGTATACAAAGTTTGGAAAGAAAAGTACACTTCATGCATACAACAAATGAAGTTACAAGTACATTCTAACAACTTATCAAAAGATGGTATAAAATTGTCCTTCAAGCTCATCACAAGCTAGGACTCTCCAATGCATCAAAAACCTTAGTTAGGATATACACCATCAACAATAAACCGTAACCAACAAATATGGCCTACCAAGGCATCATACCAATATACTCCAATCAACATTGACTACACTATCCTTGATCTTTCTCCAATATTTCCTCACACAAGCTCTCCAGACAAAGTGCTCCAATTCTCCTTTAGGTTTTCTTTGGCTCACACAAAGACATCAACCCTAAAAATTCAAGTCTTGATCTCTAGGTTTTACCTCTCACAAACCCTAGTGCCTTCCTCAACACAAGAACAAAAATACAAGGATGCACATATTCACCAACAAAATACAAGGATCTAATGAACTTTGATGCTATTCCAACACTACTGTGCATCCGAATGTTTGCGTCTCACAAACCCTAGGTCTTCTTCTTTTGCATCACATAAGCTCCAAGACCTCTAGACAATATTACAATGGAATATCAAGAGTACATTAACATAATCTCTGATTCTTCTTCAAGCTCAACATCACACCAATTTCCAAGAATCCTCTAATCCTGTAGCACTCCATGTTCTTTGTCTAGGGTTTACATCACACAAACCATAGGTCTTCTTATCTTGCATTTGCTAAGACCCAAGCTCATCCCTAACACTAGCATTCATCTTCATGTCTCACCTAGGATTTATATCACAAACCCTAACTCTTGCTCCTTAAAATGCTTCTCCAAGACGATTACAAAGGTATAATAATGAGTACACCAATAGTCAATACTGACAAAGGATCTCTCCTTCGTTTATCTAGACTATGTCAGGGAGGCCAACATAAAACATGGACTAGTTCCACGTAAATAACCCTAGACCTCAGTGAACAAGGCAACTCCACATGGAGCACTTTACAATACAAGGATGGAAAGTGTCATGCTAGGATTTTACTCAACCCTAAGGTGGTGCACCTTCCAAGCATGATGCTTCTTTAGGCCCTATTACCACACAATCTCACACCCAAATTTGAAAATTCCCAACACCTATATGGATATGTGTGGAACTAGGAGGTTGGCCACTGTTACCTCACCCACACTCCTCTACACTTTAGACAAAGGTGTACTTAAGTCAAGAGGTCCTTCCCTATGGTTGCTAGGCTCACTTCTTGTAGTATGAGTGGGAGTAAAGGAAGCCTAACAACAAATACAAGTTACAATGGAAATGGAAAGTTTGAAAAAGATTGGGGATGATGGATTAAAGGGATCTAGTGCCTCTTTGTTTGGGATATGGAATCATGGATGCAATCTAAGAGGGAATTCTAAAATGAAATGTTAGGGGATACAAATAGACAATATTACATTCTTTATAGAAATCATAACTTAGTAAACAAGAGGCTACAAGATATGAATGGAAGGGAGTCACAATAGGAGCTCCTCAACCAAACCAACATGTAGGAGCAATTAAAAATTCACTCACCATAGAAGGCCTAGGGCCTAAAACATATTCTCTAAAAACAATGGGAAATATTTTTCCCACAATAGATACATATAAATTTAACTCCTCTTCAGATAAAGTGCTTCTACACTTGGTTTTGACAATTAAACCTGCATACAAATGTTTACTAATACTGTGCCTAGAACGTGTGTCACAGATAATAGATTGTACAAGTATAAAACTACAACACCAAACAAATAATTTTAACTTCTCCATAAGCTTGGAGAGACTTACTCACAAGTTCCTTCACTCCAAAATTTCCCAAGTAGAAAATGGAGAGAACAAACCTTTATATAGGTTTTAGCTCAACTCTCCTCTACAATAAAATATCATTTTCCTAAGAAAATATCAAAAGCTTTACAACAACTACCTAAGTGGGCGAATTAGGTCAAAAGGCCCATAGAAAACAATTGAATTCAATGTTCTAGGTGATTGTAGTTCCACATGTCACCTTCCTCCATCTTCTGGATCATTCAAAAGAAAACTTAAAGTGTCATTTCTCCTCCTCATGTGCAAGGTCCTCTCCAAGAAATAACTTCCTCGAAAATATTAATAAAAGGATTGGTCAAATAGGTAGGGAGAATTTCCACAATGTGTGCATGAATGCCAAGTGTAAAGCTCCGTGATGAGGGTGCTTTTCTAGAAATGACCACCTCAAATAATAACAATATTCCTTGATTAAATGAGTAGGGCGAATTTCCAAATAGATGAGTGATTTTCTAAGTGTATAACTTCATTTATGAGGGCACTCCTATAGAAATGTATGCCAATGCCAAGTGTAATGCTTGAGTGCTTCTTCTAGAAGAATTTAGACCAAGAAATCAATAAAATACTCACTCAAGCAAGTGCACCCTAGGGAAAACTTCCTTGTGTCCACTTAACAACTACCTTCATAATAAAATATTCTTCCATGCATGTGCCCTTGAAGAGAGAGGAGTACGCCCTTGAAAAATGTGCATTTGTGTCCATTTTGAGCAACTCAGCCTTGAATTTCTTACCCTAGAAAGGTCACCCTTGAAACTTGTACAAATGTGTCTTCATCAAATCCATGACATATCTTCTAAATGTGTGCAAATGGTCACCCTTTGACCAAGTCAAACCATCACTAGTCACTTCACATGTGTGCAAGGTGTGAATAAGGCTATGCAAGAAATGAGTTTGTCCTCATAGTGGAGTGCACCACCTAGGGATATGTACATGAATAGATACAGTGGAGGGTCAAAACCATACGGTGCATTAGTAATTAATCTCCCTAGTCAACTCAAGGCTCAACTAACTCCCCAAACCTTATGCTAAAGGATAAGGATAAGTCATGAATGATATTATCATGTGTGAACAAGGCTAGGCTAATGTAAGGGTGAACTAGATTTTTTGAGTGTTACCTCAACACATGTGCAAAGGGAAGAGTGCATAGTCTCATGTATACCACATAGAGTTTAAGTTACAACTCCTAGTGACCAATTAGAAAGTGAAACTTTGGGAAAATGTCTCAATGAAGAATTAGAACAATAAAGTACTAATAGGCTAATACTTAGGCAATCAACCTAAGGTTTAATATTTAAAATCAAAATATCTTGAACTAGTTAGGTGTGTTCACATTGGAAATAGTGGAAATATGAGAATTGAGGGGTTAATATGGTTTAGAACTTAGGGAATTATAGACAAAAAGTACCATGCGCCTTCTAGGAAATGGAGTGAAGTGAAAAGTAAGGATAATTATGGATTTTACTTAGGTAGAAGGTAAATATGTGAGGTGATATATAATCTACCTAGGAAAAATGGTGAAGTGTGGTGAAAATGTATGTGTGGAGTGGATTTCACCTAAGGAAAAGTGATAACATGCTTGCAAGAAACAAATTTCCTAGGTGAAATTATGGAAATGATATGAGCATGAATGAAACTAGTTAAATACGTCACCACATTAGAGGATACTCATGATCTAACCAAGCAAACACAAAGTGCGAGAAACTAGGATGTGACTATGTGATCACCATGATGAAGAAAAAGATGCACCACTGGAGCAACCTCCACCAACATCCCAAACTTTGGAAGGATATAATGATCACACCAATATACACAAGACCAAATTTACCTCTCATATTAATATGAGGGGTAATAGGCCCATCGCCCCTTCTCCAAGATGGCACACTATCCAAAAAATGTTATCCAATGCTTTCGTTGACCATTCCCCAAGTGTCCTTATGCAAGGTTCTCCTCCTCTAGACATGTCCCATGTGTCCTTTTATGTCAAATTCTCCTCAACATGTGTTCTGAGGTAGTTACTTTCTCCAATGCTTCTCCTCAACATATGTGTTCAAGTCCACAACCAACCTCCATGAAGTATTCTCCTCAAATCATGTGTTCTCAATTCAAGTATCCAATATTAAAGGTGTATGTCACATGGTGCCAATATCTTAGGAATAAGTTCCCTTCTCCAAGTAACTAGTGCTCATCCTCGTAATTATGTACCTCTCCTAATCAAACAACCAACTCCCCCCTTGTGTGCACCCAATGGATTAGTCATCATGCCACATAATATAACAACATCATAGGTAAGTGTGTTATACTATCACTCTATATAAGGCCCAACATACACTAAAAATGAGCCATCCATATGTCCTTCAAACATCACCAAGATACTTGGGGATGGAGAGCTCTCCTAGCTAGGTGAATACACTTTTGGAATAACCCCAAAAGATAACACTCCCTCTTTACATGAAAAGTTTTTTCTTTAACATCGATCAACTCTCACTGAATCTACAACCTATAAATCCTATTCCCCCACAAAGGTGGAAGAATACTCATCCATCATGAAATAAACATCATACCTACTCTGCAGTCATCCGTGAGAGTTACTACCATAAGTATAGGGCCACACACCTCATCATCAAGAAATCACAACTCACTGAGACATGTATCTCTCTAAGCAATATGCAACTTGGCCTCTGGATGGTGAACATGCAAGGAGAACACAATCAATGAAACTTGGCTTACATTATCAAACCAAGCTACTCCCTCTTTATCTTGTATTTCCCCTCTATTAAGGGTTCCAAAAGAACAATGACCTATTGTGAAACTGAAGGAACATAATTTTGGATCATTCATTCCTTTCAAATGCCAAAATTACTTCAAAACAAGGAAGACATTCAAAGTAACCTGTTAAAACTCTAGCATCCCTAAAATGATCATAGGTCAAAATATTTTGGCACGGCATCACTAGTTGTTTAGGACACCTAGAAAAAAAATCACATCTCCAAACAAGGCCCAGGAAAGTGAATAAGATCTATAAAAAATATAAGATAAAAATATACATACATCTTAACTCGTGGATCCTAAAATACCAAGATCTTGGTGAAAGTAACAACAACCCATAAAGGGTTATCATCAATATGTGAACACGAGAATCCCTCTCATTCCCTCAAAATATCTAACCACTAAATAAACAACCTCAACAAGGCTCCCTCCCTCTTTTTGAGAGAGCCCCGAAGAAACAATAGCATCAAGGTCTTCTCGAGAGAGTTCAACAACCCTATCATTGGTACTCATTGCTACTCCCATTAGATATGAACATGGAATCAATCATTGATTCAACCACCATAGGTTTTGAACAAATCTCCAAGTTCATCTTCCACAAACTTCTTCAATGCCAAACATTCCTTCAATCTACTAGGGTAAAATACAAACCCTAGTGGTCCTTTGTCCTCCTATGGTTTTCCTCAAGCCCTAGCACTCCAATAAAAGAGTACAAAATATAACCACATATCAAGAATATAACATGAAAGATCAACTCTCCAAGATTAGGGACAAAGTACAATCTCTACATAATACAAATGCATAAGATGACCTGCTACTATTTCACCAATAGCTTAGCATCATATTTTCTATCACATCTATGATCAATCTCTCAACTCGTGCAATGTAAAAAATGTACAATCGATACAATACCCAAGGGATAAGACTAGAAGCTCCCTCCAAATGTAATAATCAGTGACACTGAAAAAGGTATCCATTCTTGTAAACCTTTGAGTCACAACTAAACCAAAACAAATAATCCAATAATCATCAATCTATCATAGAATGAGACAACCCCTCTCGAGCTCCAAAAATCACCAACAAAATCCAATAGTTAAGCATGCCAACCATGAACATTAATCCACTCCAAACATTTGCATCCACTAGAATATATCAACCACCTATCATAAGTCCTCTTGGGCATCACACTCATTGAAAATAAATCACATACCAGCCATCAATGACCTAGATCTTCCACCTATCATAGGTGAAAAAACACTCTTATCACAAGAGCAACTAGGGTTTCAACCCATCAAAATATTCATGAGTGCAAGTGCTCGTCTCTATCATACTAGGGTTTCACTACCCAACAACCTCTCCCAGGTTAAATAATTGAAATATTCAACCTTCAAAACAATAAGAAGGAAATCTTAGTCCAATCAACTCTGAAACCATGTGGAAATTTCAATAATCTGTGCATAACACAAATTCAAAAATTTCATAACACAAATTCACAAATTTCACCTCATTTATATGAGGTTTTTGAGATATATTCTCTATGAACTTTCGACCTTATGCATGAATCTAAAATATAGATTATATAAACATATATTTCACTTACGTCCAACCAAATACATAAGGTAGTCTAATAAAATAAACACCTAAACAATGTACTTCAAGGGAGCTAAATTTCTAGCCCTAAGGTCACAATACCTAACATATAACAAATCTGAAAAATAACTTATAAACAACAGATTTGTTACAGACACAAATATGCCCTCTTAGATTCTATTTACTTGTCAATTTACTCAACAAAATCTGCACATTGTTACATTAAATTAGCATACGTAACCAACACTAGTAACTACTCAATCACCATAAGAACATCCACTGAAAATCAGATTTGTAAGTACACAAAGTTTGGAAAACAAAGTACACTTCATATATACAACAAATGAAGTTGCAAGTATATACCAACAACATATCACATGTTGGTACAAGATTGTCCTTTAACCTTATCACAAGCTAGGACTCTCCAATGCATCTAAATCCTAGCTAGAGCATCCACCATAAAAAACAAACCCTAACCAACAAATATGGCCTATCAAGGCTTCACACCAAGCTACTCCTAGCCACTCCAAAGGCTCAATGACAAGCTAGCATCAACAACAAGAAGTCCACCATTAATATTTCTCCAAGCTTGCCTCACACAATCTCTCTAAGAAAAGTGATCTAAGTTTCCTCTATGGTTTCTTTGCTACGAATCCAAGGTCCTTCTCACATAAGGACATCAACCCTATCACTTCAAGTCTTCTCTAGGTTTTGTCTCTCACAAACCTTAGTTCCTTCCTCCCTCGTGTAAACACAAGTATAAAGACTCTAGACATGTTCATCAACAAGATAAAATGATCTAATGAACTCCAACACTATTTCATCTAATATTGTCCATTCTAGGGTTTGCATGTCACAATTCCTAAGTCTTCTTCTCTTTCATCACACAATCTCCAAGGCCTCTATACAATGTTACAATGAAATAATGAGTACATCAACATTATCTCCTAGTTTTGTTCAATCTAAGGATCACACCAAGCTCCAAAACCCCTCTACACATCTATCGCTCCATGTTCTTGATCTAAAGTTCACATCACACAAACCATGTGTCTTCTTGTCTTGAATCACTCAAGTGCTAACACCCAAGCTCATCCCTAACACTAGCATTCATATTCATGTCTCCTCTAGTGTTTACATGAAAAAACCTAGGTCTCATTCCCTACAAGACTTCTCCAAGATGATTACAAAGATAGAATAATGAGAACATTAGTAGTGAGTAATGATACAATCTCTCTCCTCCCTTTATATAGAATAGGTCAAGGAGGCCAACATAAAACATGGATTAGGTCCACACAAGTGACCTAAGTCAACAAGATAACCCACATGGAGCATGTTATCCCCTTGAAAATGTAATATTGATTTTTCATTTTCATGGGCCTTTCTTCTCTCACTAAGCCAAATAGATGACCCTTGGAGTTCACTAGTAGTAACAATTTGATGGAGGCTTCCTCTAGATTGCATTGATGGATGATATGAGCATGAAAAAATCCCTAGAATAGTAACACCCTACATTATTTGGGCTCCAAGACATTATTTATGGAAAAAAGGGGGTGAGATACAACCAAAAGAAAGAATGTCTCACCATGAAAAGTCGAGATAAAAAAATACATAGCTTGGAGGAGGCCTGGGGCATGATAGGTGGCAAAGAAGAGAGATAATGGAGGAATGCCATAACTTTGAGAACTTTTTTGGTCAAAGGAGATCACTTGACGATGAACATTCCACTTCAAGGAAGAATTTTGGTGGCTTGATCATGAATTTAATGGATGACATGGTCCAGGCCCTTAAATAAAAAATTAAAGCATACTCTGAGAATGTATAAAAATGACACATGGAAAGTGGACCTATACAAAAGCTAAAGAGATCACAAGTTAATAGTTTGACCTATAAGCTAAAGAAGGACCAAATGTGAATTCATTTGCATGATAGAAGAGGAGTGTGTGGGTACATAAGGAGTCTTCAAGTGGCAAACTTAGGTTCAAGAGGCCCCAAATCATATGAAGGAAACCTTAAGGAGGTGCACCCTAAGTGGGAGGACACAGTTTTTGGATTAAAATATTATTTTTAATAAAAACCCTAGATGGATGAAGACCTAATTTTAGATGAAGAAATATATAAATATAGGAAAGATCCATTTTCTAGAGGTGTGGTTGGAGTTATAGGAGATCCCCTCCAAGATTAGTTGAATATCTATTGGGTGGAAGAAGTTAAAAGTTACTTTAATATGAGGTTCTTCATCTTTTTTCCATTTTCTTGGGTTGATGGTTTGAAATTACCAGTACAAATTTGATGGAATAATCTTTGTAGAAAGGAATTTTGCTCCAAAAAGAAGACGTTGGGGTTGAGGTGAAACCCTACCTTTGTATTGCTATAATCATTATGTTTATGGAGGGAATTTTGTTGTTGCAATATCTTGATTAGGGTTTTCCACTCTCTTTTGAGGGTTTCCTTAGCTATGGTTTCAAGGTTAAGAGTGGCACATTCAGGATCCCTTGATTTTGCAATGAATTTATACTTGAAGATTAATGTAATGTTGTCATTTGTTCATTCTATAAAGAGGCACTAGTACATATGGCATCAAAATTTGACAAAATATTATGATGATATGAGTTAAATTAATCGTACTGTCACAAATTACTACAATTTCAATCAATTTTTTTGGTGCTCCCCAACATTTGTCGTACTTTCAATGCATGTCATCGTATTGGGATATTGCGATGTTAGGGAGCCCATATTTCGACAAAAGTTGGCATCCTTGTCACCAAGGTATGGTAGTCGATATAACAATGCTAGTTTGATATTTAGTTGATCTATAGATGATAGTTCAAACCGCCGTCGCTATATCAACGCAAATGAAAACGTTGGTCCATATACCAAATAAAATGCAAGCGTTCGTTGATATCTCGATGACATTTCACTTTCACTTAGTTAGGTTTGACATGGTCAATTATCGTTGGAAGTTTGACCCTCCGTCGATATACCGAAAACATTTGTGGCTCTTTAAAAAAATGAAATAGTCATTTGAAAGTGCTTAACAATCATTGTCTTAGTCATCTTTGACGTGTTCAAGTATCGTCAGAAGTGCGATGAAAGTTAGAGATTTCAACAATTTTGTTGTATGTGTGACATCTATAAAAGCTTAATGGTCTTGTCATTATTCAATGCATGTAATAGTCTCTTTTCTATGACCTACACCTTGTTTCACATCGAATTCTTGATTTATATAGCTTGGATTTTGGACGTACTCAAAAGGTTAAATTAGAAATATTTAATATCTCTTTGTCTCGTTCTAAATAATCATGAGATAATGCAAGATACCAGATATATAAAATATGCAGAACATAAACGAAATGCTAGAAATGACAGAATAACAGTAAAATATCCAGCATAATCTTCACAATACACAGAAATGATATACGA
>JZKD02S1955282.1:711768-727560 GCA_000966675.3 Picea glauca | reverse complement strand
GGCTAGCCTATCCATCAATTCGAGCTGCACTAAGAGAGAAATCACCTTGGTGAATTCATTCATTCCCCCTCTAGATTTGCTCTTGTTCCTTGGCTCTTACGGGCAAATTCTCTCTTTTTCCCTCTGCAATTGTGTTTTCTCCCTAGCTCTATCAGGTGATTTCTCTCTTTTTCCCTCTGCAATTCTGCTCCTACCCCTTGGCTCTCTCGGGCGAATTCTTTACATTTCCCCCTACAATTTCTCCTACTCTTCGGCTCTTTTGGGCTCTCCTGAGCTCTTTTTGCCTCCACTCCTCTGCATACCAGCCTCCGCATTCTCTCCACCATGCCAAGAGAAACGAGGAAGTCTAGGAGAGGCTCGTTATATTACAATGCCCTCTCTAGGCATGGCAGACTCATCCCCTCCCAATTGGCTCTCATTGCAATTCGCACCTCCGACCCCAAGCATAATATTCAGGGGCCTCCGGAGCTTCCATCGTCACCCCCTCACTCCATCCATGGAAACAACCCAGTCAAAGAGGAAACACCACCTTCGACAGAGAGCACTCCTCAACTCATGAATCCTCTTGCCCCCCTGAAAATCCATCCACAGGACCCGGTGTTTGGCACATGTAGTTGCATGGTGGAGGAGGAAATTCCCCCAAGAGGGAAGGTGGAGGAGCATATGATGAGCATTGGCAATGACAAGGAGGTGGAGCCACCTCTTCTCTATGCAAATCGACTCACAAAGGATCACCTCCAACTAATTTTCAAAATTCGGCAAAAGAAAGACGACCAGTTGCACTCTTAGCGCATCCTCGGCCAAAGAATGGACATTGTGTTCGATGCATTGGAGAATGCTCCTGCGCAGACTCGATGCCCAACGTGTGGCCAGAAATACATCCATGGCTACCCAGGCTCTCCCAAGGAATAGTGCTTCCAAGTTTCTGTTTTTTGTTTTCTCTTGTCGCAGGCTAGATGGTCATGGCGACCGACTTCATTTTGTTCACTCAGTTTTTTTCATACAGTTTGGTCATGGTGATCAAAATATTTTGTTCATACAGTTTTGTTTACACGATGACACGTCAAACTTTAAGTTTTTAATGGTAGCCACCTATTCTGGTTTCCCTTTTGTGGCAGAACATGTGGCTAATAGAGGGCATTGTACAAACATTAGCATAAATTAATACAAGACTCTTACTTTGTATATATATATAATTTTATATTATATTATATTATATATATAAATTTGAATTATATAGTTATAATTATTTTATATAAGTTATTTAATTAAAAAATTATATATATATATTCGAATTTAATGACGGATTTTATTAGAGGTTTTTAATCGGACAAAATTTTATTGAATTTCATTGTTGTCAAATTTTTATATAATTTTATATTTATTAAATTTAATATTAATATGTTTCTTATTATATATATATATATATATAATTTTATCGAATTTCATTATTGTTGAATTTTTATATAATTTTATTTCTAAAATTATATATCTTATTTTATATTTATTAAACTTAATATTAATGTATTTTTTATAATATTATATATAAAAATGTGAGTTATATAGTTATAATAATTTCATTATATATATAGAATATAGTTTTAAAAACTAATTAAAAAATTTGTTTGTGTGCAGATAAATGGTGATTAAATATGGATCGTTGATCAGAAAAACGCAGAGATCTATGATTTATAACAAAGCTTTAATACCGTCTTTAATGGAGAAATATAGAAGTCCTCCTAAAGAGTCTGATAATTATGAAACAATTATATTTTCACCAATCTCACAACATATTATCAGCATGGCTTGTGTTATTTTGAGATATGACAGTGATAGGATTTTGGATAATACTATATTAGGTCTATTTAAGTTTATTTTCCCTTTCACAATCCAACCAATTGTCGGATTCCAATTTGCACAGTATTTAGCTAATTCTCTGCACTATCAACTCATCGAATTTACATTGAATAGATCTTGTAGATATCAATCTTATCTAGTATACTTTTTTTTTTCAAAGAAAATAACTTTTCAAATTTGAACTTAGAAACTGAAGATAATGTTGAAAATCTTGTGTCAGTCATTCATTGGACACCAATAGTCAGAAAGAAGCCACAAATGTTGGATTTTCATACATTGTCAATACATTTATGGCCATATCATATACCCTATTTCATGAATAAAATCCTCCTAGAATATTTCCCGAAGTAAAGACACTTTTGCATGACTTTGCAGAAACTAAACTAGGAGACTGGTATCTTTTCAAGAAATATATCGAAATAAGGATATATGGAGCATAAATTAAACCTTTTAGATTTCCCAAATTCCTTACACTAAGGATTTATTTCCTTAGAATTCATAAGGCAAAGACTTAATTCAGATGATATTCATTTTGTTTCAAAAAAAAAGAGAACTAATTTCAAGTTGAAAAGATAAGTGGGACCTTTTATTGTGAACAATAGAAAATCTTTGCAGGATGCAGAATCAATGTTGCAAGAAATGAATCTTGAGCAAGGAGAAACATGGCAATATGATCCTTTTGGAATCATATCATCCAAAAGACAAGAGTTTGAATCAAATTCCTATGAGCACCATAGCAAACCTCAAGTGGAGAAGATAATGAACCTGTACAGTTGGAAAGATGTTCAAAAGATTTTTCAGGGGAAAATACAGGATGTATCTCAAGATTCTTAGACAATGGTCATTGATACACCCCAACAACAAGAGAAATCATTTAAAAGAAGTTTTCTAAAGGAGCTTCAAGTTGTCTCAGAGTCAGAATATGATCATTCCAAGAAGAAGCAAAGGATTGAAGGAAACACAGAGGGAATTTCAGAAGAAGATATTCAAGTTATAGAAGATACATCATAAGAGACCCAAAAGAAACTTGCTTTTAAAATAGAGTTTATTCAATAAGTTGTCTTTGATAACATCTAGAATCAAGAAGGTGCAAAATCTTTAGAAAACAATCCAAAAAATATATTTTCAGAATATGACAAAATGAAGGATGAAAATGTATAGATCAAGGAAATTTTGTTCCCTAAGCTTGATCAATATTCTTCTCAATATAGATTATTGTCTGCATTATATTTTGAAAAAGGAAGATTAAATTTGTCACTATTAGAACCTATTGATCAAAACCTTAGAAGTGTTGACAATTATAGAGCAACAAAATTTTCAGTTGATCTTGAACAAATTCATATAGTTGACAAGATGGACTTGCTAAGAAAAACATGAGTAATGGTGAATAGAGATGTCATCCAAATGACTCTTGGTATGAATAAATTACAAAAGGTAAATAGTCAATTGAAGGAACAACTAAGATATGATAATGTACTTACCACGACAAAGAAAATAAGGATTGATGATTTGCATAAGAAACTCTTAAGACTAAGAGACAATTCTAAGGATGAGGATCCAATGCAACATATAATGAGCTCAAAATATAATGAGATCCTTGTACTAAAGAATAAGATACATTTGACTGATCTTGATCATGTGTAGACTCCAAAGCTACAAGCAATGCAACAAGAAAAAAATCATCTTTTAAATCAAATGGTTCACATGAATGAACAGATCAAATTATATGAACAACAAATTCATATTTTCAAATGGGGATCTTCATCATCACAAGGTTCAACATATGCAGATTCGTCAAATGACCTAGTTAAGGATTTAGCTGAGCTAAATTTTAAAGAAATTGAATTGGAAAAATCCAAGGAAGTGTCTACACAAAATGATGAAATAAAAATTCTCAGAGATCAAATTGTAGAAAGAGATAAACAACTTAAGAGCTATCAGCAAGATAAGGCTAAGATACAAGAGGATTATGAGTTGTTGAAAACTAAATGAGGATAAAAATTGTATTTTATAGGAGCCAGACATTTGCTTTGGGACAAAATTGCTAAGGAAATCACCAAAATTTTGGATTATATCATAATAATGGATGAAAAATCTAGTTTGGCAAGGAAGGTGGACAAAGATGTTAAAGTTGCTTTCCAAGAGCTAGGAAACAGACCTGAGACAACTACCAAAATTGTTAAGTTACTTAATTCCAAATCAAATGAGGAATTGAGTAAAAAAGGAATTAAAAATCGAACCAGCATGGTCATGGAGATCGAAAATGTTTTTACAAAAAGAAACCTAATTCAACAAGATAAAAAAATATATATATTCCTTTACATAGAAATGTTGAATGGTTTTCTATCCTTTACAAGAAAATTGTTCAAAAGGGTTTACCAGAATGTTGGGATAAAAAGGGAAATTTATTCTCTCTTCAAAATTACCAACAATTTTCAATAAAATCTAGAGAGGATACAATTAAATTCAGAGGAATTACAGGAATGTTAAAAAGTCAAATAATTGTTGACCTTTTGGATGAAGACTTCTTCCTTTTATGACAACTCAGGAGTCAGAAATCTATTTATAATTACCCCAACATATGAAAGATATACTGAAGTGGATATTTCTTATAAGAAAATGATGAATTTTAAATATCTAGCAAAGAAGGATTGTGATCAACTCATTCAATTAGAATGACTTGGCAAACAACTTTCAACAAAATCAAGGATTTTGTTCTAGAAATCTTTTATTTTTGTAATTTTTCTTGACTTTTAAATAGCGTGCATAACCAATTTTGGTTACAAGTGATATGACTATAAGTATGCACTCGATTGGAATGTAAATGGGACTTTTTTTTGCTGCAAAGCCCAAGAAGAAACAATTATTAATGAAAAGTTTCATTTACAAAGATAAAAATATTCTTGTTTTCATGATCTAGGTTATGTGCTTCTGAGTTTTTATATTCATTTTCTTTCTTTATATCTGTGTGATAAGTGTGACCATTTGGTATGACAGCCATTGTTGTAGAAAAAAACAAAAATCATTAAACATAGATTTCAATTGATTAAGTGTAAGTGTTTGTATGACCTATGTTTTATTATTATGCCTTTAAATTTTAAGAGAAATTTTCTTTTAAAATTTATTAAAACATATTCATCACAAGGATATAGTTCTATTTGCTTCTTCCATTGAAGGATAATTAATATATATTCAATTCAAATACATTATTTATCTTTTCGTTGTTGTTCTTCTTTTTCAACTGTCCATCATATTGATAAATTTCAATCAATTCAGAGAGTAAAAACAAGTCTTTTATAATATGATAAATATTCATTGATAGTTAAGTAGAAATTCTAGGGCACTACATAAGTTCTCTATTTAGCTACATAAAAATTCAAAATACTTGTAAATCATTATGGATGCCTTAACATAATTCCTTATCCAAGAATCATCTCAAGAACAACACTACCTACATAAAACTCAGAAATTATTAATGCCCTTTTATTGCAAACTGAGAATTGACCTTTTATGAATAACTTGTTACTCACATTTATAACTAGTATTAACTTATTATAAAGTAAAACACAATGTGACCATTATTAATGCCCCCAATCCTCCATGCTTTTATGGAGAACGATTCTTATCTTATTTGAGCACATTGGTAGATCTTCATCTATCTACTTGTCTTGGATTTTAACTTTAGTTTATGCAAATATTTCAGAGATTCTCAATTTGGTGTAGTAGTTGTCCCATTCTTTCTCTTTAGAGATATAGTGCCTCTAAATTTTATGAAATTATCTAGACCAAACTGTTTGGTGAAGAAATATGCAGACTACTCTTCTATTGCACAATATTGCAAATCAATCTCACCAATTCCAACCAACTATTGAATGTAGTGTTGATTAACCTCCATATAATTAGTTAGGCATGGAATTTAGATTATTTGTCAACATTAGTACACTTTGATTGTCACAATAAAATAAAATTTCCTGGAATTGATTTACTTCTAAATAAACAAGTATCCATCATAAACCATACTTTTTCATGAGTTGTACCTATTCTTATCTGATATTTTTTTTAGTCAAGGAAAGTGCTACAGTTGGCTACTTTTTGGTAAGCCAAGCACCCTGTCAACACTCTAAAACTAAATAGTAATGTAAGAACCTTGAATGAGTCATGTCAAAAGAAATAAACAAATCAGATTTTACCTCAAGCTTATTGCAACTATGTGATTTTCCTCTGTATCAAACTCAGAGCCCATTTCCCTTTTCACCATGCTATCAACTTCTCATTGTGACTTATAAGGATCGGGCCATCCACATATATGACCAACACTAACATATTGGATTTATCAAATAGAGATTAAAGTTTAGGATCTACAAAAAAAATTAGTGGAACCCAAATTCAACAAGTACTAATCAATCCATTTGTTCTAAGCACATGGTGCTTGCTTCAATGCATATAGGGACTTCTTAGTGTACATCCCTCTAACTGTAAAGCGAATGAATGGAATTGTGTCTAGAGGAGGCTCTATCCATGCAAAGTGGTGTTTGACATATCATAAAGATAGTTTTGCGTATGAGCATTGAGATGACATACTTGGCATATGTAATCAATATGATATTTCCCTTTCTATTGGAGATCACTTGAGGCCTAGCTCTATTTATTATGAAAACAATCCTGCACAATTTGCATAACTTTCTACTCAAGGAAAGTTCACTCATTGTGCTTGGGAAAAGAATGTGCATGTTATGAATGAAATACATGGCCATATCCCAATGCACAAGATCCAAAAAAATATGGAAAAACAACCATATTGGTGTAATGAAGCCCTATTTTACACCCTTGGCATGCTGAAGAGCATGGGTATGGAGATGAAGAAGAAGAAATAAAGAATGGTATGGATGAAATGAATTTTGAGTTTATTTCCACAAAGAAAACATTTAGTGGGGATAAAGTACTGGAGGATAAATCTACATACCTCAGCACCATGTAGCAAAAGGAAAGAATACACTCACTACCTAATGGACTTGTGTTATAAAGATAGAGGTAACTAGAAATTTATTTTTCATTAAAGAATATATATAATAATGGTTGACCATATTCTTAGCATTTAACTTATGGTAATTTGTTTGCAGGTCTTTAAGCCGCTGGAGATGTTTAGTTGTGAAACACTCAAATAAATTGGTTTTAGTTAATTTACGTTATCAATAATTTAGTATGTTTCTTTTTTAATTTGTCATGCTACTAATAGGCGAGTAAAATTTTATTTGATCACAAGGCAATCAAACCATGGAGACTTTGGTGTGAATATATATATATATATAATGCAATGAAAACTTTTCTTTATTTTTTCTACTTTTCCATTTACATCGTTAAATATACACTTACTAATTGTAGCGGCACCAGGGGTGCTTTCCTTGATTCCACCACTAGAGAAGATGGGGTTGTTGATAGGGGTAGGCTGAGAAATCCCCTCTAAGTACATTGCTTTCATTTTTTAATGGGGACTAAGAACTGAAATGGTTTGAACTTGGAGATCTTATTGAATTTCCTTCGGGGATAAGTAATATCTCAGGTAAGTTTGAATGGTTTTGAATTCTTGTTGTTTTGTGGGGTCTCAACTAGTGCACCAATTATAATAGAATTTGGAATCACAAAAACTAGTCATAAAATGCATCTTGTTTGTTATTTAGCACTAGCAATAAGATATATGCAAATCTAAGACAAACTGAGGCCACAACAAATCTTTGGGTTTAAGCAACATCTTTACCAAGATTCCATTCTTGATGTGGTCTGCCCCTCTAGAATGGTATATATATATTTTCTTAACAAGAAATGAACAAGGACTTTGAATTAAAAGGCTTTGCCATAGGTAAAGAAACTGTCAAAATTGACAAAACAATATTGAGAGCACCAGAGAACATCTCTATTTTCTGACTGATATACAAAACAAATAGAGACTTATAACTTTGGGTAGTGAAACTACCATATATTCTTATATATTGTCCTAATAAAAATATGCTTATAAAATATTGCATTAATCTACAATTTCTAGCTACCAATCATGTCTTCCATCTATTCATGGTGTATTTCCTTCTATTTCCATTGGTTCTACTCCATGTCTTATATGTGCTTCACCTGCTTTGTCTCTAAAATAGTTATGTTCTTGTTCCAACATATTTAATCTTTGTAGAAGTGTTGTTACTATTGATTCCAGTTCCCAAAATATTTTTCTTTCAGTTTCACGTTCCTGAAGACATTGTACTTCTTGTTCAAGCTTCTTGGTTTTTTGGATCGGCATTAACATTGTTTGTTCCATTGCTCTTGATTGTTGATTCTCCTGAATAATGTTTTATGTTTTGTTAAGGAGGAGTGAAACAATATTTTCCATATTTCTTATTCTCCCTACATTCTCACTGTATTATGCTTGTATTCATTGCAAGATTGCCTCAAACGCTTCAAATATCCTTTGACCTTGACCTAGATTGGATCCATTGTAATGGAAATATCCAAGATCACTATTCTACTATCCTTGACCTCTATGATGAAATCACACTATAGAAAGTTCACTAAAGGATGAAAAAAAAGGATTTCCCAAGATGATTAATACTAGGGTTTGACGAGTCCATGGAATGAATCGGAGAAGGCCACATAAGAGAGAGGAACTATGAACATGGGTCAAAATAAACCAGGACAAGTCTGAAGGCTCAGAGAGAAAGGGATCAAGGACAACGTCCTGGGGGGATGATGAGATAGAGGTAGGGGTAATATGGAAGGGGGAAGGGTCAGAGGGATGAAAGGAGAGGGATATGAGAGAGGGAAAGGGAATCTTAACAGAGAGAAAACTCTGAAGAAACCAAAAACAAAAAACCCATAAAAAGGAAACAAAAGCAAAGGGTGAGAGAAGGAAGTTGAGGTAGTGAAAATAAGTTCAGATATATTCAAAAAATAATAAACTTCGCATCTGAGAAATCTATTGCTTTCCAAGTCCAAGAGATTCTTGTACAAAGTTTCAATAGCCTTCACATAGATAACTTGTGTGTACCTAGAGATTTATGGATGTTGATCGCAGGGAAGGGCCATATCTGAAGAAGAGAAGTCACTTGACTCAAACCTATGACCTAGGTCGAGTCTATGAAAACAAAGCATTGGACCTGATGTGTTATCCATTCTCGAGCTCACAAGTATTTAGGTTTCATTAATTTTAGGATTAGAAACATGGATTTAATGGTCAGATATGTGATAATACTACTACACCACTCCCAATGATGTTGAATCTGCCACATCATGGCCTAACTTTTCCATATATATATTTTTAATTTTATATAGATGTTGAACAACTGAGAGGGGGGGGGGGTGAATCAGTTGTTCCTGTGCTTAAACTATTATGCCCATTTTAAACTCTTCACAGAACACTCAAAGATGATCACAGTGATGCATAGAAGTAAGCAATAGAAAATTAAACATCAATCACACACATGAAATATCTGGAGACAGATATTTCCTGAGGAAACCCATTAAGGGAAAAACCTATTCTTCTTGATATGATAAGTAATCTTTATTTTCTTTACATTATCATACTTGTGAGCTCCAACTCCTCTTGAGGCTACAAACTTAGTTTTGAAAGTTGTAATTTGTTGAGAGCACCAACTCTCTGTTTTCTCTAGCACCTACTAGAAGGAAGCACCAAATCCCTTAGTGTTCCAACACCAACTGGATGGAAGCACCAACTTCCAGTCACAAAGGCACCAACCTGTATAACAGGGAACAATAGTTCTTCCTTGCACCACCCCGCCACCCTGGTTTTTATGAATGCAACTAGATGGAAGCTACAACTCCCTGTGTTCAAGAACCCACTTGAAACTATGAGGACAACATTCCTCCCTAGCACCTCCCAACCACCATGGTTTTTCTAACTGCAACTAGATGGAAGCTACAACTCCCTGTGTTCAAGCACCCACTTGAAACTCTGAGGACAACAGTCCTCCCTAGCACCTCCCAACCACCCTGAAATATAAATCTTTGCTTTCTTGAATCTATTACAGTGATACAATATTCATCAATGGATTATTATTCTCATCACTACTCTACTCTACCTACTTCAATGTCCTCCTCCTCGCATCTTCATAAGCTTTTTGTTCTTCTGATCTATCTCTGCATGTGCACCTTGAATTTTTCTTCCTCTCTCAGATATGAATTTATGTTCTACGCACTATGCTTCTTCTGTACGATTCAACAGTTGTACACAGCCTACTTTTACCTACATGAATCACTCTCTGCAGAAGCCCCCTCCTCTTCTCTATTCTACATATATTTATCATGCCTTGTCCTCTGCCAGATCATACACCTAACTCTTCGTCCCCTTTGGTGATTGCACTGAGTCTATTCTTCATCCATGGTCGTTATGTCGAGCCTTTTTGGATTCTCTGGAAGCTACCATCTTCGACCCTTTTCCATCTGTCAATTGTCTCTATGATGAGTCTTCATACCACTGTTAGATACCTCGAGACTCTTCAGCTTCTTTGACAATCACCTTGCAGCCTCTTCGAATTATCTAGCTGAAACCATCAGTGGATTTTTGCAGTTACAATCAGTTCATCTCTAGCAATTATTGAGAGAACCTTCGTGTACTCATCCCTTTGGCACTTTTTCCTTTCCTGAGAAAAAATACACAGTGGGCGTTTAGATTTTTTGGCTAATCCCCTTCCTTTCACATGACCATCGGTGATGGCCATATGCCTAACCAATAGTCATTTCGCGATTTCCCATTTCGGGTGATCAGCTGTAAGTCACCTTGGTTTTCCCGACTCATGAAACTCTGAAATGGATCCTAGCACTGCTAGCTCCTTCCCTTCTCTCCCATTGATGTCACCACTAGCTGTGATCAGGGGCCAAGCATGAGGGTTCTTCACAATTTCGCATATCGCAACCTCCTGCTGTAAGTTGATTCCAAACTCATGATACGCAAAACTCTGAAATGGAGCCTAGCAGTGCTAGCTCCTTCACTTCTCTACCTATGATGTGACCACAAGATATGATCAGGGGTCAAGAAAAAAAGTTCTTCACGATTTCTCATATCGCGAACTCCTGCTGTGAGTTGTCTCCAAACTCCCGATACGCGAAACTAAAAAATGACTTCATATCAGATCAACGGTTGAGGTCTCTCTCTCTGATCGATGACTGTGATCAATATCATGGAATGTAAATTCATATCAGATCAATGGTCCAGATCCTTGGTGATCAGATGACCCATATCATTTCATGACTTCACATATCACGAGTTCCTACAACTCTCACCTTTGACTTCTCCAGCTCACGAGTCAACGAAATGATGATCTCTCTCCACGTGGCCGTTGGATCCAATGACCCAGATCATTTCACGAATTCAAATTTCATGAGTTCCTCCAACTCTTACCTTTGACTCTTCCAGTTCATGAGTCAGCAAAATTCCAATCGCTCGCCACGTGTCCTCTGGCTCCAACGGCTAGGATTCCTTCGCAACTTTGGGGTGTTGACTGATTTCTGGGCTTATCCTCCTTGCAGCTCCACTGGATCTAACTGTTGTTGGTCCTTCACACTCCAATCTGATGACTGAGGTCTAATCTCCTCCTCTACGTGATCCTCCTGTCTGAACTCTGATCTAATGGATATCAGGTATTCTAGATCAGTGATCCACCAGCCACTGTCACTCCTCCTCCTAAGCTTTAGCTTTCTCAAATCTCTAAGTGTCAAAGGCCACGACCTTTGATCCTTCTATGAGCCTTGATGACTTGGACCTCGTCTGCGTTTTTGGGAATGTTATCTCTCCTGAGATTTGGTAATGGAATTCACCTCAGCCCTGGCACCCACTTGTGCTCTGCATGCAACGTTGGGCTATGCTTTCTCATCTTCTCGACCTTGTTCTTTTGTGTCTTCGCTACTTGTTCTTCTGTTTCTTCACTGCTGGATGTTATTCTTTCCATGTACACTCTGTTTGTAAACCTTCCATCATTGTTGTTGTTCTTGCCATCAATGACAAGCACACTCTTCCTATAAACATGCCAACAATCTCCCCCTTTGGCATTGATGGCAACCTTGAATGGCTACACTATTCTTCTTAGACCTCCAAATGTAACATCGAAACCTTTTCTCCCCCTTTGACATCAATATCAAAGAAAACATGCTCCCCCTGAGTTGTTGCAGTATTTTTCAGAGGTATCAGATATTCAACCATCACATACTCCCCCTTACATAATGGACTCTCTTAAGTTGATAATGGGGTCATGCCCAACTTCTGGCGTAGATACTCAAACTGAGCTTGTGCAAGCGGTTTAGTGAAGATATCAACAATCTAATCTTTGGATGGAATATAATGCACATAAACCACAGAGTTGGTTACCTGTTCTCTCAAGAAGTGATACTTGATGGGTATATGCTTGTCCTTGGAGTGAAAGACATGATTCTTTGACACACTAATTGCACTAGTATTATCACAATGAATTGGGATCGATGCAGTATATTTTACCTCCAAGTCTGCAAGTGCCTGAATCATCCACAATACTTGGGTATAGCAAGTGGCAGCTGCAATGTATTCAGCTTCTGTAGTTGATAAGGAAATTGAACCTTGCTTCTTGCTCAACTATGATACAAGGGAATCTCCTAATAAGAGTGCACCTCCATTCGTGTTTTTTCTTTCATCCACATAGTTAGCCCAATCAACATTTGAATAGACTGATAGTTGAAAATTATGATTCCTAGGATACAATAGGCCATAGTCCATTGTTCCTTTCAAGCATCTGAATATTCTTTTGACATCTAACAAATGAATCTGTTTAGGGGCAGCCGGATACCTTCCTACCAGTCCAACAGCATGCATTATGTCTCGACGGGCTGTTGTGATGTAAAATAGGCTTCCTATCATAAACCTATATGAAATCTGATCAACATCATGTGAGTCATCATCCTTGCTTAACATAAATCCAGTGACCATAGGTGTGCTCATAGGTTTAGAATCTTCCATTTGAAACCTTTTCAACATTTCTCTTATATATTTTTCTTGAGAAAGAAATATTCCTTCAGACTTCTGAGTAATTTGTAGGCCAAGAAAAATTGGCAGTTCCCCAATCATAGACATTTCAAATTCAGACTGCATGGAAAAAGAAAACCATTTTACCAGTGAAGCATTATTACTACCGAAGATGATGTCATCTACATAGACCAACACAATGAGAAAATCATTACCCTCTGTTTTGATATATAGATTGTTGTCAATTGTTTCTCGCTTAAACCCTTTGTCTTGAAGATATGTATCCAGTCTATGATACCAGGCACAAGGAGCTTGTTTCAACCCATATAAGGATTTATTTATCTTGCAGACAAAGTCAGGGTTATCTGATAGTTGGAAACCCTCTGGTTGTTCCATATAGACTTGTTCTTTTAGATCTCCATTTAGAAAATCTGACTTGACATCCATTTGATAGACTTTAAACTTCTTATGACAAGCATAGGCAAGAAACATTCTAATAGCTTCTAATCTTGCTACAGGCGCAAATGTTTCATCAAAGTCTAGTCCTTCTGTTTGAGCATATCCTTTGCAGACCAATCTAGATTTATTTATTACAATATTTCCTTTATCATTCATCTTATTTTTGTAGACCCACTTTGATCCTATTACATTTTTATCTGTTGGCATAGGAACGAGTTTCGAAGTGTCATTATTTTCAATCTGGTCTAGATCCTCATTCATTGATTTTAACCAATTTACGTCTTTACTAGCCTCAGTGAAGTTCTTGGGTTCCACCATGGATATGAAGGCTATATGTGATTGCTCGATGTTTTTTATTATTCTTCTTCTGGTTTGTACACCTTGTTGGAAATATTGTCATTGATGGCAAAGGATGAGGAAAAGGAAGAAGAAGAGTTTTTATGTAATAAATTCAGTGTATGGTTGAGTTTTGGATAGGCACGTATGTTCGCTGAAGCGGGTCGTCGACAGCCGTCAGATCTGTAGAAGCTACAGGGAGATACGCCATCAGGAGATCGAAGTTCTCAAGGTCGTGAGAACCGGGACATTGAAAGTCTCGAAATCCTGACATAATCAGGACCGTTCATTTGGAAGGACACGTGGCAGCGATTGGATGCCACAGGGAGAAGCTCACCAGGAGGTTTCATCGGAGAATCATGAATCGGAGTTTCGCGAGTCCCATGAACAATTGCATCACATATCGTGAAATTGCGATCCGCGATTTCCCGATAAGGCATATAGCGTGTGGGCCACCCTGGAGGACAGGTGGCAGGTCAAAGGTCGGGAACCGTCGGAGGACCAGCGTATCAGGAATTGACAAATCGGTATTCTGTGGATGGAGGATCGGGGAAATCCCTAGAGGAAACCCTGACGCGGAATCTGAACTGTCTATTCGGTGGGACGCGTGTCAGGAATACGGAGGAAGTCGGGGATCGACAAATCGCGAACTCAAGAGGCAAAGAAACCAATGTTGATTTCACGATATGCGATATCGTGACTTAATCACAGCCGTTGATTAAAGAAATGTTCTGGACCGTTGATATGACCTCTCACGGAGTTTCGGGGATCGGGATTTGTAAGTGACAAAACCTTGAACATAAGGAATGCCGAAACCCGATTTAAAAAAGGGCACGCGTAGGTTTAATTCAAATTTTAAAAGGGACCCGATTTCCCCCAAGCAATAAATATGGGACCCGATGAGCGTTGAATGGTTCTTTGACCCATGGGCTTAAGAAGGGGTCGATGCCCCTTTCTACAGGGATCCGAAAGAAAAGTAGGGTGGTAAGGATGGTGATAGGTTGCAGGGATCCTTTTTGGAGGACGTGGAGGCCATTTTCTGTCAGTAGGCACATCTACAGGTCGCTGAGGTCATTTTTGTAGGCTGCAGGAAAGGTTTGAGGTGGGAGGAACCTCATTGTAGCAGTTGGGTGGCATATCTACATTGACAAAAAGTTCTATGCAGACACATATAAATCCGGGTAAGTTACTATAGATCTGAACTACTCTGCAACACATATTATTATTGATCAATAAAAAGGGGGAAGTATATATATAAATACGGGTCATTCACATTAAAGATGCATATGACAGTTAGGATATTTGACGAAGGATGTTGAATGCATATTGAATTCTAGGTTATTGCTGATATTCTAAAGTTTTGGGCAAAATATGTTTGTTGACAAATGTACAAAGGGTTGAAACTGCCTGATCCAGTGTGAAAATTGATGAAACGTGATCAACAGCATGTCTGAGGGTTAAAACCTTTAGTAGAAGCAACCTACCAGTAGAAACTGGTGCGATTTTCAGGGGGTTGAAGCTCCCTTCCAGGAAATACTGGTAAACGAGAGAAGGCTGCAACCTTCGGCAGGTAGAAGCCTGTGTACTAGTATGAGTTTGCACTAGTACATTGTTGTAAAAAGTTTTCTTAATGATAATTATTGAAGACAGAGACAATGGCAGCGGTGGTTTTCTCCTGATTTGGGTTTCCACCTTAAATCTTGGTGTTCATGTGTCTTACTCATGTGCGTTGGCTTATTTTGTTATTACTACACTGAATTAATGCTTAATAGACATCTGATGAATAAATAAATTCATTATAAGATCTCTGAATACACTCTTGTTTCTTTAAGACTATACAATAACTGGTCTCTACAAAGTAGCCTAAGGTTTTTTAGTGAAAGAAAAGAGAAAATTTATTGATTTCTCAAATACTGATTCACCCCCCCCCCTCTCAGTATTTTTCAACAATTGGTATCAGAGTAGGTTCTTCTGAAAAGGCTTAACCACTAGAAGGAAGTTCAATCAAAATGAGCAATCAAGACGGAATGGCATATATCAGGCCTCCACTCTTCAATGGAAACAATTTAATCTTCTGGAAAACAAGGATGAGATCTTATCTTCAGTCTCTGGGAGAAGATGTATGGGCTATTGTTGAAGGAGGATATCAA
>JZKD02S1955282.1:686811-700580 GCA_000966675.3 Picea glauca | reverse complement strand
ATATATTTGAGCAATGTTTCTTGTGAAGACAAATCAACTCCCAAAACCAAAGCACGCCTTCTAAACTCTTGAGTAAAACTTTGTACATTCTATCCTTTTGCTTGTTTAAAATTTTTCCATTCCATTGTTGCCTTTTGTTTATAAGCTAATGGATAAAATTGTTTCTTAATTGCTATTATGAAGTCATTCCAAGAAAGAAAAAAATTTCCATTCTTTTTAATTTCTTCTTGTGTCTTAGATTCCCACCAAATAAGTGCTGAGCCATCTAATCTTAAAGAAGCTAACTTAATTTTTGTTTCATCATCTTGTATCTTTTGTATTCTAGAATAAACTTCAATTTGCCTTATCCAGTTATCTAGCTTTTCAGCATTAACTTCTCCATTATAAATTGGCAACTCAAATTTTATATCAAGCTTTAATGAAGGAATTTTCGAAGGAGTTTTACCATGCCCCTTTGGATAATGTGGAAGATTCTTCGAACTGGTAGAAGAAGAAGAAGAAGAGGATGGAGGAGGAGAGGGTGGCGGAGAAGCACCATTCCCTCCATATCTGCCTAGAGACTTGTCACCACTGCCTTCCTTATGTATTGAAGGATTAGAGCCTTCACCCTGCGACATTATGTTCCGTTCCAACAAAATCTTCATCATGTTTCTCAACTCGACGACAGCCTGTCTGAGATCTTCATCTTCATCCGGAACACGTCCATGACTTTCTACATGTGCCATACTTGGTGAATGTCTCTCTACAATCTGCGGTGAACGAAACTGCTTCCTCCTCGTCGGATAAGAACTTGGCTCCACAAGTTGACCTTCTCCTCGTATGAGTTTCAACCTTGTGAGCATCAGAAAACAAAACTTGCAAACAATCAAGTCTTCAAAACCTTTTCTCTGATACCAACTTGATCTAAAAATGAAGAAGACTTGATAAACTTGATTAAATTAATTGCAAGTAAAATGTTATGTGTTTAATGCAACCGGATCAATTTGCAACACATAATAAAGGATTACTTATGTAGAAATAAACATAGACAGCATCATAAATCATTGAACATCAGACATAAACACAACAACTTGATAAAGGAGTTGACCCCACTCCGGGCTACATCTCCTGGTCCAGCCTCCAAATGGATCTTTTATATTAAATTTCTCAAAGTGATTAAAAACATGTCTTACAGTGCTCAAATCAACAAACTGACTACTTCAATGGCTCCGCAGCATCCCAAAATCCCTGTCTAGGCTCTGACAACACCTGAAACGGTCGAAAAATGAAGAAGATAGCCTCCTTGAAGTTCTCCCCTTCAACTATGTTGTCTCTAGTTCTACACTTTGCACCCTTGTTCTCCAAACCTGGCACACACGCTCATTTAAGAGGAAAAACCAAGACCCGTATGCAACCGCGCACCGGTACAAACCGTAGAACGGTTAGGGCGCCTCTAGCCCTTAACCGCCTCAGCACTGGGTCATATGGCCATGGAACCAAAGGCTCGGCATAAAAGGAGTTGGTCCATTTCAAAACCGTGCAAACGGAAGTAACCGTGCACGCCAACTTGTAACACAAGTTGGGGGTTCAAAACCCCGCGCAAATAACCAACCGTGTGTGCATTCAATACAATGGTTACATATATGAATACAATATAATATATAAACTTTGGGCCCCGCGCATATAATTGTTATAACATATATAAAATGCAATGTATTTGCATTACAATATAATACAACGTAAATGCGCACATTATGGCATATATATATATCGGTCATATGTGGTGTAATATGTCCACGGGTCGGGGCCAAGCCCTGGCCCGTCCCCCTTACCACCAATACAATGTATAAATTTAAATGTTTTATAACCTATACATATACCAAGGAGCAACCACGTGGTACAACGGTCGGCCGATTATGTAAAACGTTGGGTGGTGGGAGGTCCGGGGTTCAAACCCGTGGACTCCCACAATATTTTTTTAACCATATAAACCAAACAAAAGGGGGACACGTGGCGCCCAAGGATTGGGCCACGTGTCTCTCTATCATTCGCCTTCAAACCGGACACGTGTCAACACTGTATACGCCAACAAACATCCAACCAGCAATCACCACATCATCAAACTGCCACATCAGCAAGATGGTACGGCCCTCCACGTGGCCGCATGGACTGTACGGATAGGTACAGTCAGCACCCCAAATTTTTCCCTGTTTGACTTGGTGGTCAAATCACTATATCTCCTCCATACGGACTCCGTTCGCGAAAATAAATATACTGCCGGAATCAGGAAAACGAGACGGACGCAATGGCACTGTTTTCATCACATTCCGAGCACTTTGAAAATTGAGCAAAATTTGATCCCCTGATCACCAATGTTCTTCTCATTCATCATTGACCTGGCCATTTGCTGCATGGTTATTTTTTGCCTCTCAAGTACTCCATTCTGTTGTGGAGTTCTTGGGATTGTGTATTCTCTCTTGATCCCATTTTTATCACATAATTCCTTAAAATCACTTGACATAAATTCTCCTCCTCTATATGATTTTACTGCCTTTAACCTCTTAACTGCTTGATTCTCAGTTAAAACTTTAAATATTTTAAATTTCTCAAATGCTTCATCTTTTTCTTTGAGAAAAGAAACCCAAGTAAGTCTGGAGTAATCGTCAATGATCATCATAAAGTAGTTTTCCTTCCCTGTGCCTTCCTCTCTTGATGGTCCACATAAATCCATATGAATTAATTGGAGTGGTTTCTCTATTGAAGTAGAGTTCTTGGATTTAAACTGAGTCCTGGTTAGCTTTCCTAGTTGGCAGGGTTTACACACAGAGTCTTGTGGCTTTGATATTCTTGGAAGATATTTTACTGCCTCAAGATTTTTGATCTTGATTAAGTGGTAAAAGTTTAGATTTCCAAGTCTCCTATGCCATAACCAACTTTCATCATGTTTGCTTAGATGACACTCTTCTCTATCTTCTTTCAACACATATACATTATTATCTGTCCTTATGCCTTTAGACACCACTTGTCCTGAGTTTACAGACTTTATCTTGCAATCCTTGGAAGTGAACACCACTTCACATCCTCTGTCACATATTTGACTTACACTGAGAAAATTATGTTTCATCCCATCTACAAGCAAAACATCTTGGGATTTTCCTTTTCCATTACTTAAACTCACCATCCCTTTACCCTTGATTTTACCTAGAGCATCATTTCCAAAGGTTATGTTTACTGACTTTCTTTCACTTAGAGATAGAAAATTACCTTTGTCTCCCGTCATATGTTTGGAGCAACCACTATCAATATACCAGGGGTTCTTTTGTCTTTGAGTTGACAGCACTAGTCCACACTTGTCATTTTCTTTCTTCTTCCAAACCTTGACATTTTCAACAAAAGGATTCAAATCTAGTTCATACTTCCTTAAGCGACAGACTGTAGCTTTATGTCTATAATTATGGAAGGTGTGACATTCTGGTTCATTGAATAAAGTATCATAACAATTGTTTTGCTTAACCTGTGTCCTTTTCCCATCCATCACATGATTTGAAGTATGTGGTTGTTTGTTACTTGGTTGTCTCAGTCTTTGTTGCGACAAATATCTATTCCTTGAGTGTCTTAATTTCTCATATATAAATTTTAATGAGCAGTTTACAACTTAGTGACCAAAGTTAAAACAGTAAAAACAATATCCATAGAAAAATCCTTTTTACCTGGAAAATGGTTGTCTTCTTTGAGCAGGTCAATTTCTTCCATGCTGATGATTTCTTTGAGCAAAGGGTATATTATTTCTTTGTTCTATAGTTTCAGTTTTGATACTTCTTCCTTCGCTCTTCCTTGGTGGTTGATTATCTTCCTTTGTTTCTTCATGTTTATTGTTGTCAATGCATGTAGATTTGACGAACTTAATGGATTTGTTGTTGCTTGGCTGACCATTATTTCATCCTTCTTCATAACCCAAACCAGTTTTCAAATTTGGATTCCTTTGTTGATTCAGAATGGTGGCTAATCCTTCTGAGGCTTTAATGCTTGGAAGATTTTGGAGATATAATGCTTTAAACTTCTCCATTTCTTTTCTGATTTTTACTACCTCTTCTTCCAAGACTTCACATCTTTCCTTCTTTTCTAATAACTATTGTTTCATAATGTCTTCTATTTTCTTTGCCTCTTCTAATTCTATTTTCAGCAAGGAAAAGTCTTCATCAGGGTTTTTATTGTCTTTCTCGAACTGTATCAGCAGTTGTTTTTGCTTCTTCTTCTTGAGTCTAAGTCTAGCAATTTCTTCTAGAGCACTGATCAGTTCTCCATCCAAGTCAACCACATCTTCTTCATCATCAACATCACTTCCTGTGATTTTATTATCATAATCCTCTTTGGCCATTAGCATAAATTCATTAATCTTATCTTCACAAGAAGAGTCACTATCTGTGTTTCCTGAATAGTCATCATTGTTTACAAATAAGCTTTTCTTTTTACCAAATCTCTTGAATTTGTACTTCTCTTCACCTTCAGAGTTCTGGTCCTACTTCTTGTGTGGACACTTAGATGCAAAGTGACCTATCCTTCCACAGTTAAAAAATTTGAAGGGCAGCTTGCCTTGGTACTTGCATGATCCTTTATTTAGTCTTCTCACAAATTTTGCTTCAATTTCATCAGTCTCAGAATCCTCGTTCTTATATGATTTAAATGATGCTTCTCTAAAGGTGGGTTTATCTTTAACTATCCTCATTTCATATTCAGTCAACGTTCCTATAAGTTGATCAAAATCCATGGATTTTAGATCATTAAGTTCTTCTATAGCAGAGACCTTCAGGTTGAACCTATCTGGCAGAGATCTCAAAATCTTTTGAACTAAAGAGGGTTCCTCAAATTTTTCACCAAGTGCTTTCATTGCATTTACTAGTTCTTCAACTCTTAGAAAGTACTTTCCAACAGTTTCATCCTCTTTCATCTTTAGCTGCTCAAACTGTACTATGTAGGTTTGAAGCTTGGCGTCCTTCACCTTCTCATTACCTTCATAACTGCTAATGATTTTGTCCACATTTCTTTGGCAGTTTCTAAGTACATAACTTTTACAAATTCTACTTCTGCAAGCCCACTTAGAATAACATTCATAGCCTTAGCGTTGAAGCTGAATTCTAGCTTGTCATCCTTATTATCTGGTACAACTAGATTTACATAACTAGTCTCTACCACATCCCAGACATCTGCACCTAGGGCCATTATGTAGGTTCTCATCCTAACTTTCCAAAAGGAAAAGTTTGTTCCATTGAATAGGGGGGCCTTATTGGTTGAAGTTCCTTCATGGCTTGACATGTTTAAGCTTCCTGATCTACCTTTAGATGAAAGAAACCAAATATGATACCAATTGTTGAACAACTGAGAGGGGGGGTGAATCAGTTGTTCCCGTGCTTAAACTATTCTGCCCATTTTAAACTCTTCACAGAACACTCAATAACGATCACAATGATGCATAGAAGTAAACAATAGAATATTAAACATCAATCACACACATGAAATATATGGAGACAGATATTTCCCGAGAAAACCCATAAAGGGAAAAATCTCTTCTTCTTGATATGATAAGTAATCTTTATTTTCTTTACATTATCATACTTGTGAGCTCCAACTCTTCTTGAGGCTACAACCTTAGTTTTGCAAGTTGCAACTTGTTGAGAGCACCAACTCTTTGTTTTCTCTAGCACCTACTAGACATAAGCACCAACTCCCTAAGTGTTCCAACACCAACTGGATGGAAGCACCAACCTCCAGTCACACAGGAACCAACTTGTATAACAGGGAATAATAGTTCTCCCTTGCACCACCCTGCCACCTTGGTTTTTTTGACTGCAACTAAATGGAAGCTAAAACTCCTTGTGTTTAAGAACCCACTTGAAACTTTGAGGAAAGAAGTCCTCCCTAGCACCTCCCAACCACCTTGGTTTTTCTAACTATAACCAGATGGAAGCTACAACTCCCTATGTTCAAGTGCCCACTTGAAACTCTGAGGACAACAATCCTCCCTAGCACCTCCCAACCACCCTAAAATATAAATCTTTGCTTGCTTGAATCTATTACAGTGATACAATATTCATCAATGGCTTACCAGTCTCATCACTGCTCTACTATGCCTACTTCAGTGTCCTCCTACTCACATCTTCATAAGCTTTCTATTCTTCTGATCTATCTCTGCATGCACACCTCAACTTTTTCTTCCTCTCTCAGATATGCATTTATGTTCTATGTGATATGCTTCTTCTGTACGATTCAAAAGTTGTACACAACCTGCTTTTACCCGCATGAATCACTCTCTGCAAAAGCACCCTCCTCTTCTCTGTTCTGCGTATATTTATCATTCCCCGTCCTCTGCCAGATCATACACCTAACTCTTCATCCCCTCTGGCAATTACACTGAGTCTATTCTTCATCCATGGTCATTATGTCGAGACTCTTTGGCTTCTCTGGTAGCTACCATCTTTGACCCTTTTCCATTTGTAAATTGTCTCTATGATGAGTCTTCATACCACTATCAAATACCTCGAGACTCTTCAGCTTCTTTGACATTCACCTTGCAGCCTCTTCGAATTCTCTGGCTGAAACCATCAGTGGATTTATGTAGTTACAATCAGTTCGTCTCTAGCATTTACCGAGAGAACCTTTGTGCACTCATCCCTTTGGCGCTTTTTCCTTTCTTGAGAAAAACTACACAGTGGGTGTTTAGATTTTGTGGCTAAGCCCCTTCCTTTCACATGACCATTGGCGATGGTTGTATGCCTAACCAATAGTCATTTCACAATTTCCCATTTCAGGTGATCATTTGTAAGTCACCTTGGTTTTCTCGACTCACGAAACTTTGAAATGGATCCTAGCACTGGTAGCTCCTTCCCTTCTCTCCCGTTGATGTGACCATTAGCTGTGATCAGGGGCCAAACACGATGGTGCTTCGCAATTTCGCATATTGCGACCTCCTGTTGTGAGTTGCTTTCAAACTCACGATACGTGAAACTCTGAAATGGAGCCTAGCAGCGCTAGATCCTTCACTTATGTACCTCTGATGTGACCACAAGCTATGATAATGGGTCAAGCAAAAGAGTGCTTTGCGATTTCTCATATCGTGAACTCCTGCTGTGAGTTGCCTCCAAATTCCCGATATGTGAAATTTCGAAATGACTTCATATCAGATCAACGGTCGAGATATTTCTCTTTGATCGACGACTGTGATCAATATCATGGACTATGACTTCATATCAGATCAATGGTCCAGATTTTTGGTGATCAGATGTCCCAGATCATTTTATGACTTCGCATATCACGATTTCCTACAACTCTCACCTTTGACTTCTCCAACTCACAAGTCATCGAAATGATGATCTCTCGCCACATGTCCTCTAGATCCAACAACTCTCACCTTTGACTCTTCAAGTTCGCAAGTCAACAAAATTCCAATCGCTCGCCACGTGTCCTTTGGCTCCAATGTCCAGGATTCCTTCATAGATTTGGAGTGTTGACTGACTCCTAGGCTTATCCTCCTTGCAGCTCAACTGGATCTAACTGTTGTTAGTACTTCGCGCTCTGATCTGACGGCTGAGGTATAATCTCCTCCTCTAGATGCTCCTCCTATCTGGACTCTGATCTAACGAACATCGGGTATTCTGGATCGGTGATCCACCAGCCACTGTCGCTCCTCCTCCTGAGCTTTGGCTTTCTCAAATATCTAAGTTTCAAAGACCACGACCTTTGATCCTTCTACGAGCCTTGATGACTTGGACCTCATCTACGTTTCTGGGAACACTATCTCTCTTGAGCTTTGGTAATGGAATTCACCTTGTCCCTGGCACCCACTTGTGCTCTGCGTGCAACGCTGTGCTATTCCTTCTCAACTTCTTAACCTTGTTCTTCTATGTCTTCGTTGTTGGTTGCTATTCTTTCCATGTACACTCTGTTTGTAAACCTTCCATCATTTCTATTGTTCTTTCCATCAATGACAAGCACACTCTGCCTGTAAACATGCCAACAATAGATACGATTGGAATTCTCGAGCTCATAGATATCTGGGTTTCACACATGCCTGGGGTATTAAAATTATAACATGGATTTAAAGGAAAGAGATGTGATAAGACTGCTACACCACTCCCAATGATGTTTCCTCTACCACATCATGACCTATGTTTTCCATTTATATATATATTTTAAATTTTATACAGACTCTGTCGAACCTCTGATGACTTCTTCGTCGACATGCCAACGACATGGTCATTTCTCTTTAGACAAAGGATCATTTTTATTTGAAGAAAGGGTCATTTATCTTTCGATGAAAAATCATTTCTCTTTAAACGTATGGTCCTTTCTCTATCGACCTTTCTCTTTCGACAACTATGAGTCCCTAGTATGATGTCAATTTGTCACGCTTTCGACGTGTGTTTTCGGTGACTAGAGGTAGTTTTTGTGATTTTGCGATGATCATTTGTCGTATCTTCAATTACCTATTTGTCGAAGCTATGACATAACCAGATTCATCACAGTTATAACATTCTTGCAATGACAAAAATGGGTTCAAGTTTTCATCTTAAGACCGACGATCTAATGACGAATGTTTCATCGAACATATGACTAAGGATTTCGTTGGAAGTGGCGTCTGACTATTGAAAAACTTGTGTTCATCGATAGAGAAACACCATGATAATGATGAAAATGGGGTTGATATGTTTTCAAAAGCTCGACGTGTTTGCAACGTAGAGTCGTCGATAAAGTGTCGGAAAATTGGCCCAATATACTATTGAGGGATTCCATTAATGACTGTTGTTGGTTTTTTCCATTTATAATTTTTTTGGGTTCATCTTCCACATTCCACATTCAACATATGGAATGTTGAGTGCAATATTATTTGTAGTCTAAGCCCATTTTTTCAAAACCTTTCATCCACTCCCTGCATTCCATGTTTCGCATGCACAATGTAGACTGCAGGGTGTTTTCCCTTTTCTTGCCATGTGATTTTTATTTCTTCATTTCGCACCCCACATTCAAAGATGTGGAGTGTGGAGATTTTATGTTAGTATATTTAGACACTTAGGAGTTAGTTAAGATCTACTTGATCTAATGTGTCGTTAGGTAAAAGTGTGTTTCTTTAATATGCATTAGTATGCATTTATAGTTAGGAAATTCAACGGTCATGATATGTTCTAGACATAGAGTGATCCAACGGTTCATACTCTCCTCGATCTTAATGACCATTAATCTATGGCTTAACACTCGATTGGTTCATGATATCTATTTAAAGAGCATGGAGGGTCATTTTGTCGATGATTGATTGTGAGAAACTCTATTGTAAAATCTCTATATAATCTTTTTCTTTTGCATTAATAAACTATGTCAAGTGGACGCATTCGCTAGGGCCATGGATGTTTCCTCATAGGGGTTTTATGACGTGAAAACATTGGTGTGTTGATCTTTGATCTGGTTATGTGAGTGGTTACTGAAGGTGTTCATCCTATGTTGGAATACATATGTTGTCGAACATGGTATCATAGCCTATTTGAAGACCCACTCATGTTGTAGATTGAGATCGTGAAGTTGAGTTGCCTCATCTCCATTTTCTGTCATTTTCGTACATTTCTGGGCTACGAGAACTATTCCATTGCATCCGGAGCACTAGTTTCATTCAGGAACAATTTTTGTTTCACTCGAAAATGTTTTTGTTTGCCTAAGATACAACCATTTCAGTCAGATCCGAAGGTATAAAGTCTGCATATGCATTTTTTGAATTTTTACAGAGTATTATTTTGGTTTTATTTCGGTTTTGTATTATTTATTTCCAGGTTGCTACTCTTTTAGATCTACGTATGTTCTTTTCCCTGTGCCCTATGCGATCTCAAAAAATCAGAAACATATAGGAAAATGTGCATCTTTCAGATAAGCTAACCGAGATCTAACCCTAGTTTTCATTGAGAAGCAAAAAAAAAAAAATTGTGTGAAAAGAGTTTTTTTTAGCATGCTCTCCAAGGTCGTCGACAACAACAACAACAATCATCTTCCTAAAAAATACAATATGTTTTGCTAGACCATTTGGTTAAAAGTTTCCTTATTAAATAAGATGTCTTGAGTTCAAGTCTCTCTTTTGTTATTTTTTTTGAAAAACTTCATGCTAAAATTGTAAAGTGTATTTCACTTCAAGTATAAAAGTGAATCACTATAAGTAGCTTTAATATTTTATTTTAGAGTTATTTATTTTGCATGCAATTTTCCTTTTATAAAGTAACTTCATTGTAAAAGTGATCCCCACTTCTCTTTATAAAAGTGGGTCAGTTCATAAAGCAACTACCATGTGGTCCTTTGGTTATCGTTTATGCCTTTTTTAAAAAGGGCATAACTCTCAGATCCAAAGTCTATTTTTAGTGCTGTTTTTTTAAAAGCACATAACTTTTCGATTTTTAAATCCATATTATCTGCATATTTAATATGCCTTCTACAAGTAATCTCTTGCTTACTAGCACCAACTACTTCCAATGGATATCTCATATGGAAGATTTATTAAGAAGTGAAGACTTGTACCAGATTAACTTGGGAAATGAAAAATCACCCACTGATGATGATAATAAAATCAAATGGACTAATAAGAGTGGTGAAGCAGGTGGAATAATCATAATGTCCATCTCTCTTGATTTAAGGTTCCATCTTAAAGAAATTGATGACCCCAATGAAGCTTGGGAAAAGATTGAATCTATGTTTGGTAAACTCATTATTATTCGAGCACAACAGTTAGAAAATCAGGTACTAACCTTAAGTCCAAGTGATTTTTCTTGCATTGGAGACTATCTACCTAAGTTTAAAACACTCAAAATTTTATGTGAAGAATGTGAGATATAAATGTAGGAAGAGTGTTGCATCTATCTTATTATTTCTAAGCTAGGTGGTTCATATTATGTGTTTGTATCTACCTTTTATGCCATGAGAGAGGCTCTAGAGAAAGCTTATCAAAAACCCACTCTTGAGTCCTTTTGTGTTTCTTTGATTAGAGAGTAAGATAATCTTGTACAACTTGGAGTGATTAGCACTACAGGTACCTCCAACAAAGCCTTAGTTTCTCAGAAAAAAGATAAACCCAAGTATCCCAAGAAGCAACATCCTCGCTACAACAACAAGCAACATAAGGGTCCCAAACCCGCTCAGACAACTTCAACTCCTAATGGTGACAAAGGAGAAAAATATAAAAATAAGAAGACTGACAGACATTGCAACTTTTGTGATAAATATAGTCATGATGAGTCCAAATGTTTCAAGAAGATGGCATCTTTAGAAGCAACGATGAAGAAGCACAACATTAGTATTGATTCTACTTCTTATTCTTCTTCTCATGGACATGCACTTTCCGCTTCTGGTTTCTCCTTCAATACAACTTCTACTTCTTCTTCTCATGGACATGCACATTTCTCTTCTGGTTTCTCCTTCAATACAACTTCTACTTCTTCTTCTAATGAGTGGCTTATTGATTCAGGAGAATCTTATCATATGGTTAAGGATAAACACATATTTTATGCTCTAAATGAATGTAACACCAAGAAAATATTTGCTGGTGATGATAGATCTCTTAGTGTTGTAGGATCTGGAACAGTTTAAGTAGATAATGGTCATTTCAATGATGTATTATGTGTTCTAAGTCTTTCTCGTAACCTTCTATCAGTATATCAAATCACTCATTCAGGTGACGGTAAAACCGTAGAGTATTCACCTCACCAAGTTGTAATCAAGGATCTAAAAGATCCTAAGCATGTTCTTGCAATTGGAATTGTTGATGATATTACCAGGTTGTACAAGTTTGACAACTTTAGGTCATCATATTTTTCATCAATTTTTGTTGCTCATAGCAATGACTTGAGAAAACTTTGGCATGAGCGGTTTGGTCATCTAAAATATCGCTCATTGCAACAACTATGTAATCAACATATGGTGACTGGTCATCCTCTCGTTTCATGCAGAGATGGTGTTTGTGCCGGTTGTGTTCTCGACAAACATCATCGGGACAGTTTTGACAAACGTGCCTCTTGGCACACCTCGGTCCCTTTGCAGCGTGTTCACAGTGATTTGTGTGGTCCAATTTCTTCTCCTTCCTTTTCTGGGTGCAAGCATTTCTTGAATTTCATTGATGATCTTTCTATACGTACTTGGGTTTACTTCTTAAAACTTAAGAGCGAAGTTTTTGACAAGTTTTTGGCCTATAAGGCCCTTGTAGAAAAGAAATCTGGACATCAAATTCAAAGGTTAAGAATAGAAAATGGAGGCAAATACGTGAACAATAATTTTACAAGTTACTGCACTACACAGGGCATCCAAATGCAACACACTATTCCATATACACCACAACAAAATGGTGTTGCTGAGATAAAGAAATGCACATTAAAAGAAATGGCTAATTGTATGATCCAATCTAAGGGATTAAGTCTAAAGTATTGGAGTGAAGCAATCAACTGTAAAAATTACATTGTAAATCACACTCTCACAAAGGCTCTTAAAAATATAACATCTAAAGAATCTTGGACTAAAATTAAACCAAATGTAAGTCACTTTAGTGTATTTGGCAGAATAGCATGGGCTCACATTCCTGATGAGAAAAGGAAAGCATTGCAGCCTAAAAGTGAGAAGTGTATATTTATTGGTTATTCTGAAGATGTCAAAGATTATATACTTCTTCAACCACATTGTAATGAAATTATTATTAGAAGAGATGTTAAATTTGATGAAAATCTCTTGGCCTGCAAGCCTAATTCAGTGATTGTGCCTTCTTCTGCATGCGAGCCATCTTCGGCATTTGTGCCTTCTTCTGTTCCTATTCTGGTTTCTTCTTCAGATGATGAAAATGAGGATGAAAATCCACCTCCGACTGCTCAACTTCCTCCAGATGAGTCCTTTGAACCAGAACCAACACCAGTTCCACCGCTTCCTAGATGGGTTTGTTCAACACGAGAAGCAGTTGGTGGTCTTTTCGGTGATCCTTCAGATCATCATCGAAAACGTTCACAGTTCCAATGAGCCTATTCTCTTTTGGCTCAATTTTTAGAGACTCATGATCCAGAGACATTTGTTGAAGCTTCAAGTCATCCAGATTGGGATACAACAATGAATGAAGAGTATCGTTCTTTAATGGAAAACAATACTTGGGATATTGTACCTCTTCCAAAAGGAAGAAAACTTGTCAGCTGTGAATGGGTCTACAAAACTAAGTATGCATCAGATGGATGTGTTGAAAGACACAAGGATCGGTTAGTTTCCAAAGGATTTTCCCAAGTTGAAGGAATTGACTATAATGAAACCTTTGCCCCTGTAGCCAAAATGAATTCCATCCACCTTGTTCTTTCCCTTGCTGCCTCACATAAATGGGAGGTCCATTAGATGGATGTTAAATCCACCTTCTTGCATGGAAATTTGCAAGAGTAAGTCTACATGGAACAACCTCCTGGCTATGTCCAGAATGACTCTAGCCTTGTTTTTCTCCTTAATAAATCTCTTTATGGTATTAAGAAAGCTCCACGAGCTTGGTATGCCAAAATGGACAGCTTTCTTATTGACACTAGATTCTCTAGATGCCATTTTGATCCTAATGTATATACCAAAAAAGTAGGAATCCATCTCATAATCCTTGTCCTTTATGTTAATGACCTTATCCTTACTAGTAGTGACTCAAAAATTTTAAACCATGTGAAAACCAGCCTTAAGAATAAATTTGAAATGATAGACTTAGGCTTTTTTCACTATTTCCTTGGCCTCCAAGTTTTGCAAACCAATGAAGGAATTTTTCTTTC
>JZKD02S1955282.1:668199-686761 GCA_000966675.3 Picea glauca | reverse complement strand
ATTGTAAACCATCCCCTTCTCCCTTCCAGTCTGGAGTCAAGCTTACTGCCACCTGTACTTCTCCTGAAGTTGATGCCACCCTGTACTGTCAGTTAGTTGGTAGCCTCTTATACTTGACTCATACCCGTCCTGATATTTCCTTTGTTGTTGGTCTTGTTGCCCAGTATATGCAAACACCCCATGAAAGCCATTGGAAAGAAATTAAAAGGATACTTCACTATGTCTGTGGTATAGTTCAGTTCGGGATACATTACAATTCAAGGGGTGCTACTTTATTGGTTGGTTTCACTGATTCAGATTGGGCCGATGACCCTGATGATCGGAAGTCTACTGCAGTTTATGTTTTCATCCTTGGTTCAGGACCTGTCACTTAAGCCTATAAGAAACAACAGGCTATTGCACTTTCTTCAGCAGAAGCAGAGTACCAAGCAACGATAAATTCCAGTCATGAATCCTTATGGCTTTGACAAATCCTTTCAGAGTTTGGATTCCAGCAACATCTGACTAGCCTTTGGTGCGACAATCAGAGTGTCATCAAGCTCACCAAAGACCCAGTTCAACATCAACGTAGCAAACACATCGCGCTACACATGCACAGTTGGAAAACTAAGAGGGGGGGGTGAATCAGTTGTTACTGTGCTTACTGCCACCTGTACTTCTCCTGAAGTTGATGCCACCTTGTACCATCAGTCAGTTGGTAGCCTCTTATACTTGACTCATACCCGTCCTGATATTTCCTTTGTTGTTGGTCTTGTTGCCCGGTATATGCAAACACCCCATGAAAGCCATTGGAAAGCAATTAAAAGGATACTTCACTATGTCTGTGGTACAGTTCAGTTCGGGATACATTACAGTTCAGGGGGTACTCCTTTATTGGTTGGTTTCACTGATTCAGATTGGGCCGACGACCCTGATGATCAGAAGTCTACTGCAGTTTATGTTTTCATCCTTGGTTCAGGACCTATCACTTAAGCCTATAAGAAACAACAGGCTATTGCAATTTCTTCAGCAGAAGCAGAGTACCAAGCAACGATAAATGCCAGTCATGAAGCCTTGTGGCTTTGAAAAATCCTTTCAGATTTTGGATTCCAGCAACATTCGACCAGCCTTTGGTGAGACAATCAGAGTGTCATCAAGCTCGCCAAAGACCTAGTTCAACATCAACGTAGCAAACACATCAAGCTACACATACACAGTTGGACAACTGAGAGGGGGGGGGTGAATCAATTGTTACTGTGATTCAACAACTATGCCCATTTTAAACTCATTACCAAACACTCAATGATAATCACAATAATTCAGGGAAGTAAGCAATAGAGTATTCAACATCAATCACACACATAAAATACACAGAGACAGGGATTCCTGAGGAAACCCATAAAGGGAGAAAAACTCTTCTTCTTGATATGATACGTAGTCTTTATTTTATGTACATTATCATTCTTATGAGCTCCAACTCCTTGAGGCTACCACCTCTATTTTACAAGCAACAAATTGCTAAGAGAACCAACTCTCTGGTTTCTCTAGCACCCACTAGAAGGAATCACCAACTCCCTGAGTGTTTCAGCACCAACTGGATGGAAGCATCAACTTTCAGTCACACAGGCACCAACATGTATAACAGATAACAATAGTTCTCCCTTGCACCACCCTACCACCCTGGTTTTTTCTGGTTGCAACCAGATGGAAGCTACAACTCCCTGTGTTAAAGCACCCACTTGAAACTTCTGAGGACAACAGTCCTCCCTAGCACCTCCCTACCACCCTGAAATATAAATCTTTCCTTTTTGAAATTTATCACAATGATACAATATTTATCTATGGCTTACTAGTCTCATCATTGTTTTGCTACACTACTCTGCTCTTCCTGCATCAGTGTCTTGCTATTGCTCGCATCTTCTTACACACCCTTGTTCAGCTTCCCTTCTTCCTTTTATGCTCTATGATGCCTCTTCATACTTTTCCCTGCGTCTCAGATCTTCCCTTCAAATCATGCACTACCTCACTTCCTACACACATGCCTCACCCTCTGCAAAAGCACACTTTCTTCTTTGTTCTGCATGTCTTTCACACGTTGATTCCTCTGCATGATCATCATATGAACTCTTCGTCTTCTCTGGTGGTTATGCAGAATCTGTTTGTCATCAGTGGGTGTTATCCTAAGATTCCTTGGCTTCTCTGGAAGTCACAACTCTTCATCTTCTCTGTCCGTTACAACCAGTCGTCTTTGGCTTCTTTGGCTTCTAAGCCCCTTCCTTCACGTGACCACTGGCAGTGACCAAACGTCTATTTAGAAGGTGCTTCCCGATCTCGGTCTAGTGAGCGCTAGCTCCGTTTCTCGATATGACCTTGGGTGATGATCTCATGTGACCATGTGATTGCGGGTGTGTCCAAAGGTGGTTTGTATCAAACTGCTTTTCTCCCCACAATTTACCTCGAGCCTCCACACATCCTTTCTCCAAAACAGTGGTTTCGATTGCAGCCCACCTTTAACTTTTTAAAGTTCACATATCTTCAATCCTCGCAATGCGACGGGACCTTCAATATCACGATCTTGATGGTGCTCCTGAATGGACGGATCAAATCAGATAGTTTATTTTGCGGAAACATATCAATGGTCAGATTTTATCCTTACACTCATCATTTCATTCTTAAATCCAATGGCTAGGAGTTAATCAAACATTGATATGGACGGCTGTCGGAACTTTGCCCTTCGGAATTTTAGGATTTCAACTTTTCAAACTTACACTATCCTTCCACTGTACTATGATCAACATTTGAGAATACACCTGAAGTGATCTTTCAGATCGAACAACTCGTGTCCTTGATGAGGTGGTTTGTTGATGTGGGTGAGACATGTAGGCAGTGTAGTGGAGTGTGGAGGAAGAGTGCGGTAGTGGAGTGTGATGTGTAATGGGTAGTGGAGTGTGACGTGTAATGGGTAGTGGTATGTATGAGTGGTTTGGTGGTTTACGCGTAGGGGGGATCAGACGGTAAGTGGTAGTGAGCAAGGGGCATTCGAGTTAACAAGAAGGTGACACATATGAGGGTCCCACATGGAAAATACCACCAACTCGGATTGCCCCCCCACGGTTAAAGGCAGAAAGGTCGGGGGGGTCTGATATTCCCTGTCGACTGTAGATCTGAGTGCCCGATTCTTGGCCGCTGATATTAGTGCTCCCTTCTTCTAACTTATCATGTCCTTCCACTTTATAATGATCTGACAGTTGAAATTTACTTCGAATGATTCGACGGTTGAGGATTTATTTCGGCTCTCCGGGCTTCGGGTATTTCAAATCTCAAACTGACGCTCTGGATCAGACGACTTTGGATAATCCAATGCTTGATGTTTACTCCGAATGATATGACGGCTGAGGTCTAGTTTGGTTGATCCGACTGTCGACATTTACTTCGGCTATCCGGGATTTGGGGATTTCAAATATCAAACGAAAACTCTTGAAGTGAGTTCTCTAGAGTGTAACCTCCTCACATATTTAGACCTGAAATGAATGTTATTCATTTATCAAGATCTTAGATCAATGGCTTGATCTGTCTGTGATGCATCTTTGCCTTGGATTAAATCCAACATCTCTCCATCTCTTCTTATCCTATCCTTCCATTTATTTCAATCCGACGACTGACGAAAATTCGGGTGATCGAGATCTTAGATCTCAACCCTTGCTTATCTTGTCCTTCCACTTAAATCAATCCGATGAATGAAGGAAATTCCGGTGATCGAGATATCAGATCTCATCCCTTGCTTATCTTTTCCTTCCACTTAAATCAATCCGATGGCTGACGAAAATTCGGATGATCGAATTCTCAATCGTTTTTCCCCGCTTATCCTATCCTTCCATTAATTCAATCTAATGGTTGTTGGTCCTCTGGATCGGTGATCCAATGACCACTATCGCTCTTCCTCCATAGATTTTGATCTCTCTGACTTAGAAGGTTTTCTAAGTGTTCACGAGTGTCAACCTTTGCTCCTCCTGCGAATCCATCTCTTGGACCTCGTTTGCACTTATGGAAACCGATATCTCTTTTGAGCTTTCTCGTCTTATACTCTCTCGAGGTTTGGTTTGTTGGTGTTCTTTCCATCAATGACAATCACACTCTTCCTATAAGAATGCCAACAATCTACCCCTTTGGCATTGATGGCAACCCTGAGAGGCTGCGCTATTTTGCTTGGACCTCCAACTGTAGCATCTAGACCACATCTTTTCTCCCCCTTTGACATCAATGTCAAAGAAAACAGAGAGTGACTATGTGCTCCCCCTGATTAGATATACTAGGAGCACTCACCCCCTGATCAAATAGACTGTTTAACTTGATAATAGGGTCATGCCCAACTTCTGGCGTAGATACTCAAACTGATATTTTGCAAGCAGTTTAGTGAATATATCAACAATTTGATCTTTGGATGGAATATAATGCAAAGAAACAATAGTGTTGGTTACATGTTCCCTAAAGAAGTGATACTTGATGGGTATATGTTTGGTCTTGAAGTGAAATACAAGATTCTTTTACACACTAATGGCACTAGTATTATCACAATGAATTGGGATTGGTGCATTATGCTTTACCTCCAAGTCTACAAGTGTCTGAATCATCCATAATACTTGGGTAAAACAAGTGGCAGCTGCAATGTATTCAGCTTCTTTAGTCGATAAGGAAATGGAACCTTGCTTCTTGCTCAACCATGCTACAAGAGAATCTCCTAAGAAGAATGCACCTCCACTCATGCTTTTCCTTTCATCTACGTAGTTAGCCCAATCAACATCTGAATAGACTGATAGTTGAAAATTATGATTCCGAGGATACCATAGGCCATAGTTCATTGTTCCTTTCAAGTATCTAAATATTCTTTTGATAGCTAACAAATGACTATGTTTAGGTGCATCTTGATACCTTCCTACCATTCCAACAACATGCATTATATATGGACGGGATGTTGTGATGTACAATAGGTTTCCTAGCATAGACCTATACGAACTCTGATCAGCATCAAGTGAGTCATCATCCTTGCTTAACTTTCATCCAATGACCATAGGTGTGCTCATAGGTGTAGAATCTTCCATTTGAAACCTTTTCAACATTTATCTTAGATATTTCTCTTGAGAAATAAATATTCCTTCAGACCTCTGAGTAATTTGCAAACCAAGAAAAAATGATAGTTCCCCTATCATAGACATTTCAAATTCAGACTGCATGGTAGAAGCAAACCATTGTACCAATGAAGCATTATTGCTTCCGAAGATGATGTCATCTACATAGACCAACACAATGAGCAAATCATTACCCTTTGTTTTGATATACATATTTTTTTAATTGTTCCTCTCTTGAACCCTTTGTCTCGAAGATACTTATCCAGTCTGTAATACTAGGCACGAGGAGCTTGTTTCAACCCATATAAGGATTTCTTCAGCTTGCAAACAAAGTCAGGGTTATTTGACAGTTGGAAACCCTCTGGTTTTTCATATAGACTTCTTCTTTTAGATATCCATTTAGAAAACCTAACTTGACATCCATTTGATAGACTTTAAACTTCTTATGACAAACATAGGAAAGAAACATTATAATAGCTTCTAATCTTTCTATGGGCGCAAATGTTTCATCAAAATCCAGTCCTTCTATTTGAGCATACCCTTTACAGACCAATATGGATTTATTCTTAACAATTTGTCTTTGTTCATTCATTTTATTCTTAAACACCCATTTGGAGCCAATTGCATTCTTATCTGCCGGTATAGGAACAAGGTCCCAAGTATTGTTCTTCTCAATCTGATCCAATTCCTCATTCATTGATTTTAACCAATTTACATCTTCACTGGCTTCATTGAAGTTCTTGGGTTCCACCGTGGATATGAAGGCTATATGTGATTTCTCGGTGTCTTTGATTATCCTTCTCCTGGTTTGTATACCTTTGTCTTTCTCACCAATTATCTAACTTGCAGGATGATTCTTTTGAGTAATTCTGGAGGAAGGATTTAATGATGTCTACTGATTTGAGTCTTCCTGAGTGTTTGTATATTCATCTAACTCAGAGTATCCTTTTTATTATTCTTGGACCTGTTCATCTTCAACTTCAACTATATCCTTTGTGGTTGATTCAATATTGCTCACCTCTCTTACTAGGATTCCTTCATCAACTTTTATGTCAATACAATCAACCAATTTATGCAGCCTCTTATTATAGCATCTGTATCCTTTATTGTTTGTAGCATAACCTAAGAAGATGCCTTCATCAACATTGTCATCATACTTGCCAAGGTTTTCATTATTATTCTTTATGTAGCACTTACTCCCAAATACTTTGAAGTGTTTGATTGAAGCAGGTTTTCCATACCACAGTTCATAAGGTGTCTTGTCACTATGTGGTCTAAGATGAGATTTGTTAAGAATATGGATTGTTGTGTGTATTGCTTCTACCCAGTAGGTTTGACTAATGTTCTTCTCATTCATCATTGACCTGACCATTTGCTGAAATGTTTTGTTTTTCCTCTCAACTACTCCATTTTGTTGTGGAGTTCTTGGGATTGTGTATTCTCTTTTGATCCCATGTTTATCAAAGAATTCCTTGAAATCACTTGACATAAATGTATAATATGTTGCATATTTGATTCTCAGTTAAATCCTTAAATATTTTAAATTTCTCAAATGCTTCAGCTTTTTCTTTGAGAAAAGCAACCCAAGTGAGTCTAGAGTAATCATCAATGATGAGCATGAAGTAGTTTCCCTTCCTTGTGCCTTCCTGTCTTGATGTTCCACATAAATCCATATGAACTAATTGGAGTGGTTTCTCTATTGAAGTAGAGCTCTTGGATTTAAACTGTGTCTTGCTTAGCTTTCCTACTTGGCAGGGTTTACACACAGAATCTTGTGGCTTTGATATTCTTGGAATATCTTTTACTACCTCAAGATTTTTGATCTTGATTAAGTGGTCAATGTTTAGATGTTCAAGTCTCCTATGCCATAACCAGCTTTCATCATGTTTTCTTAGATGACGCTCTTCTCTATCTTCTTTCAGTACATATACATTATTATTTATCCTTATGCCTTTAGCCACCACTTGTCCTGAGTTTACAGACTTTATCTTACAATCATTGGAAGTGAACACCACTTCACATCCTCTGTCACACATTTGACCTACACTGAGAAAATTATGTTTCAGCCCATCTACAAGCAAAACATCCTAGGATTTTCCTTTACCATTACTCAAACTCACCATCCCTTTACCCTTGGTTTTACCTGGTTCATCATTTCCAAAGGTCACATTTCATGTTTTTCTTTTAATTATAGATAGAAACTTATCCTTGTCTCCAATCATGTGCTTGTAACATCCACTGTCTATATACCAGGGGTCTTTTTGTTTTTGAGCTGAAAGTACTCGACCACATTTTTCACTATCTTTCTTTTTCCATGCGCTGGCATTTCTGGCTAAGGGTTTTATCCTTGGATCTTCTTTGTAATTATTCAGATGACAATTTGCAGCTTTGTGGCCGAAGTTATGATAGTTATAACATTAGAGCTCATTGTTAAATAAGTCAAAGTGATTGGTAAAACTTTGTCTACTCATTGGTTGTTAGTTCTATGTTGCAGAGATTGCTTGTTTCTTGATCTCCTCAATTGCATGTCTCTAAACTTAATTTGACAATTTGCAATCTTATGACCAAAATTAGAGCAGTAAAAATAGTAACCATGGAAGAAATTTTGGTACCTGAAGGATGGCCTTCTTCTTGGCATTTGTTGCTCCATTTTCTAATATCTTTGTTTTTTATCAGGGATCATCTTATCTTTGTTAGTTTTTGGTGGTGGAGAACTCACATGGTCTGATTGTCTGCTGACTTGGAAATTGATCATGTTTACTGGCTCTTTTCTTTATAGCTATTTGTTGCTTGAACCACTTACATATCCTAAACCAGTCTTCAACAAAGGAGATTTTTGTTTTCTCAAAATGTCATTTAGTTTTGATGAGGCTTTAATGCTTGGAAGAGTTTGGAGATATAATGCTTTAAACTTCTCCATCTCTTTCCTGGTTTTTACTACCTCTTCTTCTAAGGCTTCACATCTTGCCTTCTTCTCTGATAAATTATGTTTCAGAATGTCCTCTATTTTCTTTGCCTCTTCTAATTCCACTTTTAGCAGGGAAATTCTTCATCATTTTTTTTTACTGTCTTTCTCGAACTATATCAGCTATTGTTTGCTTTTTCTTCTTAAATCTGAGTATAGCAATTTCTTCTAGGGAACTGATCAGTTCTCCTTCCAGCTCAACCACAACTTCTTCATCATTTACATCACTTCATGTGATTTTATTATCATAATCCTCTTTGGCCATAAGCATAAATTCATTAACCTTATCTTCACAAGAAGAATCATTATCTGTGTCTCCTGAAGAGTCGTCATTGTTTACACATAAACTTTTCTTTTTACCAAATCTCTTGAATTTGTACTTCTCTTCACCTTCAGAGTTCTGGTCCTTCTTCTTGTGTGGACACTTAGATGAAAAGTGACCTATCTCTTTCCATAGTTAAAAAATTTGAAGGGAAACTTGCCTTGGTACTTGCATGATCCTTTCTTTAGTCTTCTCACAAATTTTGCTTCAATTTCATCAGGCTTAGAATCCTCATTCTTATCTTCTTTAAATGATGCTTCTGTAGAGGTGGGTTTATCCTTATTAATCCTCATTTCATAAGCAGTTATAGTTCCTAGAAGTTGATCAATAGACAAAGTCTTAAGATCATTAAGTTCTTCTATTGCAAAAACTTTTGGATTAAATCTATTTGGTAGAGATCTTAAAATCTTCTGAACTAAAAATATGTCTTCAATCTTCTCACCAAGATGCTTCATGGCATTCACAAGCTCCTCAACTCTTAATAAAAATTTATTAACTGTTTCATCCTCATTCATCTTTATTTGTTCAAACTATAATATGTAGGTTTGAAGCTTGGCATCCTTTACCTTCTCATTACCTTCATAACTACTAATGAGTTTGTCCCACATTTCTTTGGCAGATTCTAAGTACATAAATTTTACAAATTCTACTTCTATGAGCCAACTCAGAATAGCATTCATATCCTTAGCATTGAAGTTGAATTCTAGATGGTCACCCTTATTATCTAGTACAACTAGCTTTACATAACTAGTATCTACCACATCCCAGACATCTGCAACTAAATCCATTATGTAGGTTCTCATCCTAACATTCCAGAAGCTAAAGTTTGTTCCATTGAATAGGGGGGCCTTATTGGTTGAAGTTCCTTCATGAATTGTCATGTTTAAGCTTACCTATCTACCTTTAAATAAAAGGAACCCGCTCCGATACCAATTGTTGGACAACTGAGAGGGGGGCTGAATCAGTTGTTACTGTGCTTAAACAATTATGCCCATTTTAAACTCAATACCAAACACTCAATGATTATCACAATAATTCAGGGAAGTAAGCAATCGAGTATTCAACATCAATCACACACATGAAATACACAGAGACAGATATTCCTGAGGAAACACATAAAGGGAGAAAACCTCTTCTTCTTGATATGATAAGTAGTCTTTATTTTCTGTACATTATCACTCTTATGAGCTCCAACTCCTTTTGAGGCTACCACCTCTTTTTTACAAGCAACAACTTGCCAACATAACCAACTCTTTGGTTTCTATAGCACCCACTAGAAGGAAGCACCAACTACCTGAGTGTTCCAGCACCAACTAGATGGAAGCATCAACTTCCAGTCACACAAGCACCAACCTGTATAACAGAAAACAATAGTTCTCCCTTGCACCACCCTACCACCTTTGTTTTTTCTGGCTGCAACCAGATGGAAGCTATAACTCCCTGTGTTCAAGCATCCACTTGAAACTTCTGAGGAAAATAGTCCTCCCTAGCACCTCACTACCACCCTGAAATATAAATCTTTGCTTTTTGAAATTTATCACAGTGATACAGTATTTATCTATGGCTTACTAGTCTTATCATTGTTCTGCTACACTGCTCTCCTCTACCTCCATCAATGTCTTGTTGCTTCTCACATCTTCTTTCACACCCATGTTCAGCTTCTCTTCTTCCTTTTAGGCTCTGTGCTGCCTCTTCATACTTTTCGTTGCGTCTCTAATATTCCCTTCAGATCATGCAGTACCTTACTTCCTACACACATGCCTCACCCTCAGAAAAAGCACACTTTTTTTTTCTGTTCTACATGCCTTTCACACGCCGAGTCCTCTGCATGATCATCATACAAACTCTTCATCTTGTCTGGTGGTTATGCAGAATCTGTTCATCATCAGTGGGTGTTATCCTAAGATTCCTTGGCTTCTCTGGTAGTTGCAACTCTTCGTCTTCTCTGTCAGTTACAACCAGTCGTCTTTGGCTTATTTGGCTTCTAAGCCCCTTCCTTCATGTGACCACTGGCGGTGACCAAAAACCTATTCAGAAGGCACTTCCAGATCTCGGTCTAGTGAGCGCTAGCTCTATTTCTCGATATGACCTTGGGCAATGATCTCATGTGACCATGTGATTGCAGGCATGTCCAAAGTGTTGATATTATGGTAGCTGCGGGAGGTATTTACCTCCACGTGTAAACCTGACGAAGATAGAATATTCCAGGAAGCAAGAAGAAACCCTAATGAATTGGCTAATAACCCTAGAAGACATGTTGGCTCAAAAGGATAACTTGTATTAGGTTATTTTCCTCCAAGAGAAGAAGTCGGCTAGAAGAAATAGTATATACTAAACAGACAGATACGCAGAATGAGAAGTCGGCCCAGGTAGTTAGCAAAAATTACTATAAATATAGGAGGTCAGTCTTCTTTTTGGCAGGCAATCTCAGAATTGCAAAGCAACACTTGTGCACACTGTAGTGCCTAGTTTGGTGCACAGGTTTGGAGGAGAGCTTCCATTGCAGTTGTTGCAGCTAGCAGATCACGTTTGGCTTGGACTATCTCTTGGTTAGGGTTTGGACTATCTGATCAGCTCTTGTTGGTGCGTTATCCTTGGGGAAAGGTGTGCTACTCTTTGTTTGGTTATCTATCCTAGCGTTTTCTTCCAGAGTAATTCTCAGTCAAGGTTAAGGTGCTCGGAGGGTGGCTTTGGCCTATGGTTGGGTGACAATAGTGATATTTTCAATGGTAAAATGAGCACATCCATTATAGTCTAATAGGTTATGGGCCCACACCTCCTTCATTCAGTCGAACCATTGGAAGGAAACATAGCCGTAAGGATATTAAGCTCATTGAAGAACTGCCACTAGGGTTTCTAGCAGGAGCAGTCACCATAGCACTGTCGCTAGGGTTACTAGCAGTTGTAGTTGCAGAAACCATAATCCTCTTATTGAGGAACCTTAAGTGAAGGGATTGACCTAGTTTCTGGATAGATCAGTGCACCCTAGCCTAGCGCATCTCCTGGTACTCTCAGCAAGCCAAGACGTCAAGTTTGAGTTTTTGGTCAAGATCTAGGGTTGACCAAGTCAAAGCATCCATGACTTACTCTATGAAGTCAGAAAACAAGTTATATGGAGCTTCTAACTTCAAAGCGTGGAAGACAAGGCTTAACCTCATCCTTGCCAAGAATAAAGTGTTGGATATCATGAAAGGAAAGATCGTGGAACCAAAGTTTGAAGAAGGAAAAGAGAAGGAACCGCAGAATGTTGTAGTTATGGAGAAGTTCAAAGACGATGACATCAATGCTATGAGTATCATAGTGGAATCTATAAAAGACCACTTGATACCCTACATTTCCCATATTGACTCATTGAAGAAGATGTACGATGCCCTAACAAACCTTTTCTTAGTCAGAAACATTGGACAAATAATGAGTCTAAATAATGAGCTATGTGACATGAAGATGAATGATGATGACAGCATAACATCATACCTTGTGAGAATCTCTTAGTTAAGAGATAAACTACAAGCTATTGAAGAAATCATTTCAGAGAAGGAATTGGTAAACATAGTACTCAATGGTCTTCCCAAGACGTGGGATGCATTTACCGCAAGCATGAAAACAAGGAAAGAGTATCCTACATTTGAAGAACTTTGGACTTGTTGTGCTCAAGAAGAATCCAGGATCAGTGCAAAAGAGAAACCCCAAAAGAAGTACGATGATCAAACCTTCACATAAAGATTCAAGAATTTTAGGAACAAAAGGAAGTTTGGTAAGGTGGAAGCCAAATCAAGAGAAAGACATTTCAGAAATACAATGCTTCAACTGTCGAAAGTATGGTCACTACAAGAATCATTGTCCTGAGCTAAAGAAAAGGAAGGAGAAACATGGAGCATCGGTTGCCAAAGAAAAGGAACCTACAAAGAAGACTAAGAAGGATGAAAGAGACTTCTTCTTCTGAAGGTAACAATACTCTTCTTAGTTCTTATACATATCTTGTTTGCATAATCTATGTACACATCTTGTATATCTATCTCTTGGAAGATAATGTGTTCCAAGAAGAACTATACCTATGGAAGTGGAAGCTATTACAAGATAAAGCCGAAATCAGAATCAATAGTGAAGAGACTTAGAAGAAGAAAAGAAAGAAAGAAGTTAGCAATCAAGAGGAATTTGGAGAAAGACTTATGATGTTTTTGTAGAAGACAATAAGATGAAAGCGTGGACTCTGTTAGATAGAGGGAGCCGAGTACATATTGCAAAAGACAATAAGGATGCAGGCGGAAGCATGGACTCTTTTAGACGGAGGGAGACGATCATATGCACTCATACATGAAGCAAGGATTAGGAGGGAGCTAATCCTATGATCCATTGAAGATGATGAAGTATATATCCATCGTAGAAAACATGAAAAGCAACACGCATTCAGTTCGACCATAGAAGAAGACTTATTCGAAGAGAAGCCTTAAGTTATCCCTGGTTGTTCATCCACATCTGTGATCCTATGATGAAAGAAAGAAATGGAATTTTTAGGGCATGGAATCTATAAGAAACTCCATGGACCCAAGAGCTAAAGAAAAACATCAGAAAGAACATGAAGATTCCAAGAAAGAAAGAGAAGCCACAACAACCAGTCACTGTATTAAGAATCACAAGATTACCAACCTGATATGAACTCAATAAAAGCAATGGAGCAGAGGAATTGAAAGTTGTGATGAAGAATAGTGTATATATGCAAGCATTGCAAGATCCATAACTAAAGGTTCTCCTAGATGGAGGGAGAAGAATATGATGATTACTTATTCCAGTATACCATACATACCTCTACATGAGTCTTTATATCATCTGCAATATCCATGGGTTGAAGTTCTACATCAGATGTATGCAAAGACTATTCTCCAGAGCAATTGAACAAAGAGAGTATGAAGAGCAACCTCAAGACTTTGAAGCATACCAAAAAGAGACCCTTTTATGCAGATGGAAGAAGATAACTTGGTGGAGAACCTCCAGTGCACAATAGAAGCGTGGTGAAGATTTTCTATAACAGAGATAGTGTATCAAGATGATTACTTAGAAGTTTAGATATCATGATGACAAAAGAAGTGCCACATGGATATGTTCTAGTTTTCCAACAATGATATACTTTATTGATCAGAGCTACATGAAGCCTTCAGAGAAAACCAGTGTTCCAGACTGAAGTACATTTGAAATCAAGAATTTCATTATCCATGATGAAGTCCAGAAAGGAGAAAGTGGTTCTCCAATACATATCTCCACAGATGAGCAGATAAGCAGATATTTTGGTAAAGATTATGTTGAAGATGAAAGAGTTTGTGTACTCAAGCTAGAGCTCGTGGAGACGACTTCCTTGTTGAAAAAGGAAGAGATGAATCCCAGGTTGGGAGGGAGCACTGATGTATTATTGATTGATGGACAGTCATTTTTCAGTTCGAAAAATGGTCCAATATGAGCAGATTCTTTCCAGTTCAGAAAGTGGATTGAGATTTCTGATGGACAGACATTTTCCAGTTCGGAAAATGATCCAGATTGTTCATGTACCATAGATAGTGACTTCCCATTGTGGTTAAGATGGGAAGTGGTCTAGGGAAGTCTCTCTTCTTGAGGGTTACTCAAGAATACTAGCCCGCCTCACCGGACAATGATTTCTCATTGTGGTTAACATGAGAAATGGTATGTTTTGGAGGTTGGTGCAGGAGGGTCATTTCCTCTTATGGTTAACATGGGAAATGGTTTGGATAGTCATTCCTTAGGGCAGATTCATTCTCTGCAAGATGCACTTTTTTTAGTGCTAGAGGAATGGCCCAGGGTGGGGAATGGTCCAAGTCAGCAATCAGGGATAGGCATTCCTTAGGGCAGATTCATTCTCTCCAGGTTACACTTTGTTTAGTGTCAGAGGAATGGCCCAGGGTGAGGAATGGTCCAGGCTCAGAAATTAGAACAATCATTCTTCCTTGCTTGAGAAGAATAGTCTAGATAGCTCATCATTGATGTTTGACCTTCTAAGGTCAAATGCTCTTCCAAGATCTCACATATGTGAGTGGAAGAATGGCCCATATGATTCATTTTATATCATAACATTGTTTTTATGCAGGATGATATCAGATGATTGTTATGAAGACCGTATGTTTCTAGACAGTAGATGTATACTATTGTGGTGGATGTGTTCCATTGTTTGATCAAGTATCTATGTGGTACTTGGTGTGGTAGTGTACCACTGGATTGTAGTTGTGTACTACTATGGATAGACACAGTTGTGTTCTATTGAATGATATTGTTCCGATTACCTTGAAGACTATCAACAATGTTGAAAATAATTATCAGCCAGATGAATGATGAACAAATATTTCCCAGACAGAAAATGGTTCAAAACATTTAGTCTTCTAGATTAGAAGAATGTCTCTTGTATCACTTTGTGGAGTGAGTATCATGTCTGATTACTCAGATAGAGTATGGTTTCGAGAGATGATGCAGCTGATGACATTGATGATGATGATGGTGCTCATGCTCTAGTCATGATCTAGTCTATACAACTATGTTGATGCTACCAGGTGAATGGTATGTTTTGTGCTCAATTCCATTACCTATAATAACTCCCTAGCTAGGAGGGAGTGTTGATATTATGGTAGTTGCAGGAGGCATTTACCTCCATGTGTAAACCTGATGAAGATAGAATATTCCAAGAAGCAAGAAGAAACCCTAATGAGTTGGATAATAACCCTAGAAGACATGTCAGCTCAAGAGAATAACTTGTATTAGGTTATTAGCCTCCAAGAGAAGAAGTCGGCTAGAAGAAATAATATATGTTGAACAGACGGATACCTAGAATGAGAAGTCGGCCCAGGCAATTAGCCAGAATTACTATAAATATAGGAGGCTAGTCTTCATTCTAGCAGGCAGTCTCAGAATTGCAAAGAAACACTTGTGTGCACTACAGTGCCCAGTTTGGTGCGTAGGTTTAGAGGAGAGCTACCATTGTAGTTGCTGCAGCTAGCAGATCACATTTGGCTTGGAATATCTCTTGGTTAGGGTTTGGACTATCTGATCATCTCTTGTTGATGCGCTATCCTTGGGGAAAGGTGCGCTACTCTTTGTTTGGCTATCTAGCCTAGGGTTTTCTTTCGGAGTAATTCTCAGTCAAGGTTAAAGTGCTCAGAGGGTGGTTTTGGCCTATGGTTGGGTGACAATAGTGATATTTTCAATGGTAAAACGAGCACATCCATTATATTCTAACACAAAGGTGGTTTGGAATAAATTGCTTTTTGCCTCACAATTTACCTTGAGCCTCCACGCGTCCTTTCTCCAAAATCGTGGTTTCGATTGCGAACAAGTCATCTCAAGAGAATAATTAATATTAAGTTAATAGCCTCCAAGAAGAGATGTCGACCCAGTTAAGTCACTTAGAGGACTATAAATAGAGGGTGCTTGAGCTCATTTTCACTCACTCACTCTCACGACCTTATAAGGAGTAATGGTGCGCATCACTGGAAGAGAACTGCAACTGTTGCAGTGGTGACTTGATCTTTGGTTATGGTTTGGACTTTCTTCTTGGTATGCTAGCTTTGGAGAGAGGTATACTACCTTGATTGGCTATTGGTTTTGTTGTCGTCCTTATACACACTTGCAAACATGAGCTAATTCTGGCTCACTTAGTGTGTCCTTGGAGGCACATTTCCTAGGTTCATAGCCCACGTTGTCACTTTGACCAGAACCTCTTCCGTCTAGGCTTACTCCTAGGGAAGCCAAAGGGGGTAGACCTTAGTTACTAGATGTGTTAGAGTTAGGTTCTAGGATTTAATTTTAATTTGTTAAGGTTAGAGGGTATTCTAATCCTAAGATGCTAAGGCAACAATGCAATATGCAAGGGTTAGCATGTGAGGCAAGCCTTTTCCCTAGGTCAACTAAGACTAGTGCCTAGAAATTGGGCAAGGTGTCAACTATGTTCAAGGGTGGTTCTTTACAAAAGATTACAAATTACTTACAAGTTTACAAAAGAATAAATCCAATGAAAGAATACCATGTACAATTACTTACAATCAAAGAATACTAGGATACAAATGATACAAAGCAAGCTAACCACGTTTAACTTCTTATGTGTGCAGGATATCAAAGACTATAGCATTACATCACATCACCATATTTAAGAGATCATCATCAACACATCATTATCATCATGAGAAATATTAACAACAACTTAAGAAGATTTAGAAGACTTAACACAAATGTTGTTAAGATTACCAAATATGATCCACACTCTTAATTATTAAACCCCCAAGTATTCTACTAGGTTTGGTCTAGGGTTTAATTATTAGGCTTTTCTTAAGATTTATCAAGTTTTGATTAGCTTTCACCAAAGCCTCCTCCTCTTATTGCCAAATAATTGTTGGATGCTCAAGATAGTATGGCAATGAGACCAACCCTAGCAGAACCAGTCAACCCAAAACAAGAGTACTTCCTGGAGAGGACACACACCTGGTGCGCCACGGGGCAGTCCCCTGCCACTACCCTTAATTGTTTTCCTCAAGCCCCATTTTAGATGGTGAATATGGTGGTCTAAGGTGCCCTAAATAGTCTATTAAGTATATAAGTTGATTAGGTAGACTTTTAGGTGATTATTAGAGTGTTTAGAAGATTTTAAGGCACTTTTTAGGTGCAATTTAGTGGTATGGCCTAAATTTAAATTAGCTTTTAGTGTGTTGTCTTGAGCTTAAGAAATTTAGTTCATGAACACATGAAAAGCAAATAAGATGGTTGAAAATCAAAGACTATCACATGCACAATAAGAGCTTGCTATGAAACAAGAGCATTAGGGCAGGAACAACTTGCCTTCAAGATGTAGAAAGAAAACTTACTTTGTGTTTGCCTACTTAACCATTCAACAGATTTCAAGCCCAAGCGAATGGCTTCCAATAGATATAAGAAAAATAGACTAAACCATTCACTTATTCAAGCACTTAGATATTTTAAGCATTAAGATCTAAACCATGTGCATAAATGAAGATAAGGAGCTTGAAATGAAACTAAGAAAGATCTAGTTAGATTACTTAAGTGTGTTGCCCAATAGGCTTAAGATTAAGATGTAGATCTAAAACATAAGCAATTGTATCATTTAACCATAGATCACATCACATCATATCATTCAACACTTAGCCTTACCTATTGGGGTATTCCTCTCCCAACTAGGTAGGGATTATTATAGATTTGCTTAGTTAGGTTAATTTCCTTCAAGATTTAGTGATTAGAGCAAACAAGTAAATGAGAAAGAGAGAGAGAAACTAAGTAAGTAAACAACAAATCAAGCAAGCAAGCTAGAGACTAATCTACCCCACGTCCTAGGTTGAGAAGGTTCCCTTCACCTTCTAAACCTCACGTCCTAGCTAGAGAGAAAGGCCAAAATGCTAAAATTTAAAACCCTAGCTAGATCTACACTACCCAACAAGCTCACACAAAGAGGGAGGCCGTACCACTCCTTCGTCTATAGGTGTGAACTACCACAAGCAAGAAAAAGAGGCAAAAATGTACCAAAATGTTAAAAAAATGAAAGGTAGGGTTGAGAGATAGCTACCAAATACCCAAGAGGGCCTTTTAGTGTTGTGTGCTTCTCCTTTGGGCAGCCAAAAGCCTCTCAACCAGATCTGATATACCTGCAAAATCAGCAAGCTTTGCTTGCTAGAATGGCTACACACAACCAAAAAGGGATTAAGGAAAACCCTTGCCTTTTAGGGAAAGAACTTTCCACAAAAAAGAAGAGATTGTATTTGATGAAATTGACGTACTTAAACAATCATATGCTAGCTGAAAATGGAATGGGTGAAAAGCAATGGAAGAGGAAGAGTAATAGGGTTAGAGAAATGGAGTATGTGAGAGCTTCAAGTGACCCTTCTCTTTGAAGGAGTTCCCAATGAAACCTTAGAAATAAACCTGGAAGATTTCTTCAAACAACATGCATACAATAAACAATATGTTGATGTATTGAAACAAAATGACACATCAATTTTATTTAACACATCAAGATAGATAAACCCAATAAGCATACGCCTTAGTAGTTCTACTTAGATAACACTTTACCTAAGATCTAGTGTTGCAATCATCTAAAGAAATCATCACAATGTTACCTCCCATGCATAAGAAAAAGAAGCATACGCCTTAGTCTTCTTGTTGTCCTCCAAA
>JZKD02S1955282.1:645051-657352 GCA_000966675.3 Picea glauca | reverse complement strand
CCAAAAACCTAACCCTAGGAGATGAAGTGCCAAAAGTCATGTGGGCCCCGTTTGGGTAAGTTAGTACATCAACTTCCCGGGGTCGTAACTTTTGCATACGATCTCTATTTTAGGCATATAATATCTCGTTGGAAAGGTATCATCAAGGAGATTCATTTTGGGGGCTCAATAATGCCTTCAAATATCATTGAGAACCTTTATCTCTAAAAACCTTCATTTGGGCCCTCAAAATGGCCCCAGAAGTTAAAAACTGCTAAAACTAGTAAAATGCCAAATTTTCCAGAAAACTACTTTGAGCCAGTCGAAAAAGGTGGGTGGCCACCAATATGCACTTGGATCATTCATCCAAGAGGGGTCACTCTTGTCTCCCAAGTATAAAAAAAAAGCCTCCCCTCCATCATTTCATACATCTATTCTCAGTGTATTGTTACTATGCCAAAATCTCTCCTCTCCCACTCTTCTTTCTTTCTCCCATTTGCTCTTGCTCTTGTGTAAAGTTTGTTGCAATTATTTGTAGCAACCTTTTGGTATTGAATAAAGAAATATTTGGAGGATCCATGGTGTTGATATTCTTCTTGGTGCCATCTTGCAACTATTGAGGTGATCTTGTTCCAGTTTTATTTTCTTGTACATACTTTGGTTATAGATCTAGAGTAGAAACTCCAAGCAAATTATTATGCTTGGATAGATCTGTGATAGTCTTATTATAGATCTAGTGAGAATTTATTTGGATTAAGCAAAGTATTTTGTTTTCTCATTTAGATCTACTCACATCCTCTCTATTTTTGTAGTTTTTCTCACAAGATTTGCAGGTTACCATAGGGTTTTTGGGATAGATTTCAGATCTGAGAATCTTTCATTTCACCCACTTACAACCTCTAAATGTTTATGTTCTATATTTATATACTTTTCCATACTTCTTTTGGCATCCTAATATCTTGGAATAGTTCATTTCAACATATTATACTTGCTGATTTTTACACAGAAATTTTATGTTTTAACTAACAAAAAATACTTGCAGATTTTGGTCTTTTTTGCATATTTTCCATCAAGCTTTGCTTGCTGGTTTTTTACAGATCTAAGCCAAAAGGGAGGTGCTATAGTCCATTTGGGGCCCTAAAACGTCAAAGAGAAACCTCCTAAGTTGGGGTACTATCTTCCCAACTCTTCCTTCTTCTTCTTTCATTGTAAGCAAGCCCAAAAAGAGTCTCTTGGGCTTGCAGTTCTCTAAAAAATAAAATTTCTACGTTTTTTATTTTTTGCCTACACCTAGCAAAGAGGCTTGGCTTTTCCACCCATGCTAAATCATAAGGCTAGGACTTGGAGTTTATTTTCTATTTTAAGCATTCATTTTTTTTTGCCCCACTTGTTCTTAAGACAAGGTTGTGTGGCTAGGTTTACTTGCTTTCTTTTCAAGTCAAGTTATTTGTTTTATTCTTTCTTTTGTCTACACCCTGCAAAGAGGATTGGCTTAGCCACCCATATAGTATCATAAGGCTAGTTTAGCATGCTATATAGTTAAATGGTTTATGGTTTATGCTTCTAGCTTTTCCTTTCAAGTTCATGTGTATATCTCAATAGTTAGAAGCATTTCCTTTATTTGCAATCTTGCTTAAGCCCTTGGAGGCATCTTTTATTTCTTGTACATTTTCATTAACCACATGCTATTTCATTTACTCAAGATTTCAACTCAAGTAACTTTAAATTGCTAAATCAATCTACTTTAGGCTCTAGGGGAATCAATTTACCTAATTTAATTAGATCACTCATTACTGATACAACTTTTGCCACCAAAAAGGAAGCTTGTGGAGACTACTTGGGGTGCTAGATCAGGGATGATCTCACGGCACTAGGTGTCCCCCTTGTTGAGTGACCAAGTTTTCCGGGTTGACCTGTGGAGCTAGGGTAAGGCCTTGTTTGCCTTGCTTATTGAGCACCCAACAATCCTTTTGGCCAAAGTGGTAGGAGTATTGGGGAAGTCACCTAGTCTAGGATTGCAATTTCACCTAATTAATTTCAACTTTAAAATCTACTCACAACAACCTAAGACTTAACTTCATAATCCAATCTAAGTTCTTTATGCTCTTTTACTTTCTGCAACTTTTATTTCCAAGCATTATCTTTCAAGTAGTTTAATTGAGCAGTGTGGTAGTTGAGTAATTTAGTTTAGAAGTTGCGCACTAGTGCCCTTGGAGGCTTTGTTTCAAGTTGTATCTTCTTCAAAATTGTGCACTTGTGCCCATTGGTGGCTTTCTTTCCTTGTTTGGTTTCCTCTTGAGTTGTGCATTTGTCCTTGAGCTACCCCCTTGGAGTTGTGCACCTCTCTTTGGGGCACTTCAAGCTTGGGTTTTGAGTTATGTGTTTGTTGTAGATGCATCCTTGATCTATCTCTTTCTATCCCTACAAAATCAATTAGAAGTTAGTTCAATTATTGCTCTTCAAATATCATAGATCTGATTAGTGCTTACTTCATTTCATTTGTAAATAATTGTATCATTGTATATTGTTGTACCATCTAGCTATTCTTTAGTTGTTGATAATTGTTGTAATTCTTTTTTGTATCAAGTTGTAAAGTTATTCTTTATTTTATTTAGATCTTTGTGTAACTTAATTGACCCCACTTCCCAACCTTAGGCACTATTCATAGTTGGCTTAGGGAAAGGGTTGTTTTTGCATTAAAGGTTTGCATTGCATTACTACCTCTCATATAGGCTAGCTTCCCCCTACCTTTAACAAATTAAAATTAACTCCTAGAACCCATCTAATAATTCACATAGTAACTAGGGTCTACCCCTCTTGGCTTCCCTAGGAGTAAACCTAGATGGAAGAAGTTCAATTCGAGGTGACAATGGGTTTGAATTTAGGCATTGTGCCTCCGAGGACACACTAAATGGATTGATACTTTTTCCACGTTTGCAAGTGTGTATAAGGACGACAACAGGGGGGTTTGATGCACATGTTTGGATAACTTGATTATTAGATGTGATTGACATTGCTATGATCCCTGTGACTTATGAGCCCATGGAGGGTGTACTTTTTGTTGTTGTAGGACCATGCCCAACGGACAGCTACATATGGGGAGATGATTAGTTCAGACCTCCATGGGGCTAAAATCCCACCAAATGGATGTTGTGACCCCAGCCAAGGGCAAAGGGATACTAGAGGCTTGCACCATAGAAAAAGGAGGACATTCCACCAGAGGCACTTTAACAGGCCTGGACCTAGAGGGGTCTTTCCCTCCCACCATGATGTTGGCCCATGAAGGCCCCTGACATCATCATTCTGAGCCTTGACATCATCCAGTTAGGGTTTTGGCATGAGGACAGCTTGGTTGGCACGTGTGGCAGTTTCTGAGGGGTTTTGAGCCTTAATGTTTCACTTTGGAGGCCTAGCGTTCAAAGAAGGGGCCTAACGTCACCCTAGGAGGGGCATGACATCATCCCTAAAAGACAAAATTAGGGTTTTAATTGTAAATTTTATGTAAAGATGGATTTTTGATGTAAACTGGCCATGTTGGCCTTTTTTGACCTAAAATGTAATTAAAGGTCAATGATATTGTATAAATAGAGAGTTAAGACTCTCATTTCTTCATCATCTTTCACTCACACAAGCGTGGGGTTTGAAATTTGGCTTCTTTTAAGGCTTATTGGCTGAACTAAGTGGTGCGCAACTCTTGGAGGGAGCTTATTTTGGTGTATTTTTGTATTTTCATGGTGGAAAGTCTTCAACTAGGGTTTGTGGCTAGATTATTCTTGATGAAGTAAGTAGAAATCTGCAATCCTTCTTTATTTTGAATGGTTATGGTGTATTTACTTGTTCATTTATAAGATTATGAAATTGCTAGTGTGAAACCCTAGGAGAAAATCACATGTTATTGTCCTCTTCTTGATAACTCTTCACCTACTTGATTTTTCTAGAAGACACCTCCCTTGAAGGATATACTAGAGCCCTACCTTAGTAGCACTCTAGTACTATTGCTTCATTAAGCTTTCATACTTTTATTTCAATCTTGACCTAAAAAAGAAGGAAAATCACTAGGGCCTAGGGTTACCTACTGCCTAGCAACTTTTCCTTCTAGGGTTTTGGATGATTGAGGCCTTAGGTTACTAACATCTCAACCATCCTCCCTCTTCCTTTGGCTCACCCATTATCATTTATTTCCCTCTAGGAATTGTTGCTGCAATAGTGACTCCATTTACCCTAAATGCACTAGTTCATACCTTACAAGTGATTGATTGACTATATCTATTTTAAGCTCTTTACTAACCATTTCCAACCTTAGATTGGACTAACCTACAAACTATCTTGCTGCTGTTGGAAAATATTGCTACAGCCATCTATAACAACAGCAAAATCACCTTAAAAGCAAGTTTTAAAGCTGATTTTACATTGCCTTCATTGCTTCTAACAAATACTAGCATTTTGCCAAGTTTAGGTTATCATTTTTGGTCATTATTGAAGCTTTATTGAGGCATACTTGTGAAGATATTACTATATATACAATGCTGTTATAAATATTTCTGTTGCTTCATCTTCTATATCAACTTATGTTTTTTTATCAAAGTCTATGGTTTTATGAAGCACTAACATCAATTGGTACTTGCAAATAGTATTTTTCTTGTTGTCTTGTTCTGGGCAGGTACACTTAAATAATACTTTTCTTCATCTTATTAAAACCTTTGGGACTTTCTGATCAGAGTGACATGTGAGAGGGGTGGGACTTTCTTGATACTCTTACCTTGGTCTTCTCAAACCCCCAGGTCACCGGGGACGTCTCCCCTAGGGTACTAATCCTAAAGAGAAAGAGGTGTCTTGTTTAGGTGATAGTGATAGGACAACCTCCTGTTACGCTAATTTATTGTTCACTTGCCTTTGGCTCTTGGGAAAGTGCAAATTGTGTGATAACATGGCCTATCTTTTTCTTGGTATTTTCTTGGGACCTTTTTTCCATCTCATTTCACTGTACATTTGGCAGCCATGAAATTGGTAACTTCCTTCCTTTGTCTTGTGACCAGGACAATGCTTGGAAAATGAACTATAAGAAATTACATGAGACTAGGAGGCCCCTCAAATTCCACAAAGACACAATTGACAAACATTATAGTTTAATTCAGTCAATCAAAGAGAAAATGGTGGACGAGGAAAACATTACTAGCTCTTAGGTTGAATTTATAATCATGCATACTCTTGTGGTAGAAAAAATATATCACTGCATTCGAGTCTGAACAAAGAGAGTTGCATCACCTGGTTTCTCAATTATCAAAAGAGAAGCATTCTAGAAATTACATCCATGTTCACTCAACAAATTCAGACTATGGAACGCCATCAGAGGAAGACATATCCCATCAAGTATTGGAGAAGGTGGAACCAGTCAAGACAGTGAAGGATCTGACCGTGCAAGCAAAGGACGAATTCATCAGTTGACTTGCCAACAACTATATAATTAAATATGTTCTTTAAAGTTTTTTCAGGATTTTAAGTATTTTTTGTAGGATATACTCCTATAGATATTTCAGTATTATGTTGTATCTGAATATTTTTTTGGTATCCAATTATATTCTGATCACTATCTCTTTTTGGCTCGTGAATACTAATTAGAAACACTTTTTATGTACTTTTGCTGCATCTTTTATTAATATAAATCCTCTCATTATGTTTTTTTTTTTTAAGCTTTTCTATTTTTTTTTAAAACATAATTGAAGTATGACCTGCTTACTTCAAAGTATGACTTCTATGATTTTCATGAGGGTCAAGGACATTATCAAATACACCCATAAGACATTAAGTTCCCATTTTGGTGTAAGATAACATACCTTCAATCCTTTTGCACCATTAGAAACTATTTAAAAAACTATTGATGTTTTTTAATTCCCTGCTCTAGTTTAAGTAATTCAAAGGTGAATATAAATCTATGCTAGTTTATAGTTGTTATTTAAATTTGGTTGGATTGCTTTATACGATATCTCCCACCAAGCACATATCTTCTCTTAGTGGAATAATATATGTTATACAACTATATGTTACTTTGACTCACACTTTTTAATTGCTTCTTGTGTTTATATATTGGCCTATGATGTTTATGCCCTTATTGCCATCTTCACTGCCCTCAATGGAAAATAGTGAGAAGAAAAAACATTTCTAGAACTAGTGGGGACTATTATATGCAAAGGAGTCATAAACAACTTGTGTGATCTTATTACCATCTAGAATTGTTTTATTTTCTCGATTGCTTGTCAATCCTATATCTTTGCAGAGACTGACATGAAATTAATGTTATCAGTTTGATTTTCTTGAAATGGGTGGTGTTACTACTCAAACTCTCGCCTATAAGGAAAAATCCTAACTTCAACAGGACAACCTAGAGGCACTATCAGGGAAGCCACATATTGTCACTTTGGTGGCCTTGCCTTGGACTTTGGATAAAGAAAACTACCCTAGCTTAAGGGAGAATTCCTAAATCAATCAAGCCTATCATTTAGTATGGGAGTGTTATTCAGCTTGAGTTGATTATTAAAGTGATTATCCCAACAATTTAGTTTTCTCTAAAGATGTGGAAGAATTGTGATGTAGTGCAAACAAATTATCAAGTCAACTCAAAGTGTCACAACATTGTATGATTCCAAGACTTATTACCAGCCACAAGAAAGTATGAGTTTAAGACAATCAAACTTCCACAATGAATTTTAAAAAATGTGTTCAGCTTTGGTGGAATTATATGCTAGTCGATTCTCTTATATTATAACAAATAATGCTAAAAAAATCAATTTCCAGAACTGGCATTTATTATATAGATTGACCATTCATAAATGAGTCTCAAAACCAATAGTGATATCATTTAACTATAACACTGATTTCAAGATGCAAAATTATAATGTGCTTAAGAATTAGGAAACTTAGTACAAACCAACAATGATGTCATTAAGAAAAATGAAATTTTGTGTGATCTAAATTGCACCATAAGAAATCCTCACATCAATTATGCAGACATATCATTCTAGAGATTTAACATCATTTTCAAATTTGCAAATTCCAAAAGGACAGTGTATCCAAATAGCATTCAAATTAACACCTTAAATGAGAATGATTTTAGGAAAGACCATGCTACTGACTTTTTGTTCCACACAGTGTGCAGAATATTGAACACCAACACTTTTAATGTAAAATTTTAAGTGTTGTTATTGTCCAAGACAAAGTTTAGATTTAGATATGCAGAAACTTTTATGTTCTTCACCATGCCAAATAAACCATATCACTTGAACATCATTCAAATTAGCGAGAAATGTATCAACAAATTGTTTGATTGTCTTTAACAATGTGGACCAGACTTATGAAATGTATTAGAACTTAGAAATATCAGTGTTGAACCAGCTGTCAAACCTTAAAGAAAAAGATATTCCATCGGTGAAGTCACAAATTATTAACGCCCCTTTATGCAAACTGCTTAGAGTATAAATACATCGATTTAATGTGATTGTGATTTAGAAGGAACATGAAAAGTGTATAAACCCCAGATTTGTTATGCTCAATTTATTAGGTGTTCAACAACATCTGACTGCTTGCAAACCTTAGCCACGAAAAAGATCCAATTATAACCACTTATTGAACATCAAATTTCTCACTTGTTTAAGTGTCAAACCATGAAATTATGAAGTGTGAATCACACATGTGAATATACCATCATAGTAAATGATTATATGGTTATATCATTCAAGTAATTTACCCACGTATGAGGTGCCAAATGGATAGGAGGGTGTTAATGTGGTTGATGTCGTGGATGAATGCCATGTCTCCTCAGGCATGTAGCCTCCATGCGTGAGAGATAATGTTCAATCCAGACCTGATGCACTTGAAGTGATGGGGAAAATTGCTAATATAGGCAGGATGATCTTTGGCCGGATCATGAATAAGTTTTCATTTATGACTGAGTGCATTTTAGATATTTGTACTCTCTTCTCTCCTTGTCATGACGATAGTTAAGATAAAAAAAATATGGCTTGGGCGTTGTCTCTGGTTTATTTCAACTTCTATTCCTAGTTCGATCTCTATCTCTAGTTCAATTTGAGCTTTATCTCTGGCCTCATTGTGGTCCCTTCCTATGAGTGGCACACCATTCTCCTTTCATTTTCTATGGCTCCTCGTGTTGTTCGAGCCAAGATGACTTTTGTTCATAAGACTCGGGCGACCCTTGTGGCAGAGGAGGCAGTTGAATACTATAGGCACTCGGTCTCTCCAGAGGAAAAAGATGCCATGTGGCCTCTGGAAGATGAGGTTAATATCATCAGGTCTTACCAGGAAGATGGGGATGTGGACACGAAGGTAGGAGATATAGTTCCTGATCTCGGCTAATCTCGGAATCGGGATACCAAGTTTCACAAAACATTGGAGCTATATTGGCACACCAAAACTATGGTAGCCGAGGGTATGCTACCAAAGCCGAGGGTATGCTACCAAAAGTTCAGGATTACAAGTAGTTCAAACAATAATTGGAACCTCTATATCAAATCAAGTTACTACTCACCATGGTCCCTTGTTTGGTCAAAAGGAATGGAGGCTCTCTCCAACTGGTGCGTGATGGTAGCTCATCCGCTGGGTCTCTGCGGCCTCCTCGGGACGAGGGAAATGAGGTGAGAATTTCTATGTATGCTCCTTTGGTGCCTCATTTTAATGATTGAGAACATATTTTCTTTTGCTCGTCAGGATCTATCTAGTTTTGTCTTGGTTCAATTGATCATGTTTTTGTCTCTAGTTTCATTAGGGTCCCTGTCTTTTAGTTTCTCATACTTACTGATACTGTTTCTAGTCTTGACTTACTACAATCACTTTTTGAATGCTAGCTTGATTTCTCTTCAAGGGTAAATTGACAAATATATGTTGTTTAGGGACCTGTTTGATGGACATTATGGTGCCCTAATCATCATGAACAATCTAAATTTATATACAATACATTATGTTGATAATTGAATAGAATGTCTTACTTACAAAAAAAACATTAAAGTAATTTCCACCTTAGATCATTCACCATTCAAATGAAAGAGAGAAAGGAAGTTAAATTTATTCTTAAAGCATCATTCCCTTGCCCTAATCAATTAGATTTGAAATGAGAAACCATTAGAAATTGATTTTTCAGATCAATCCTCTTAGAATTTCGAACCAACAAAATAGAAAGAAGATGAACTTGAAATCATAAAGCATTCTAAGATGTAAGGCATCAATTTGGATTATTAGGGTATCACAAAGCTAGATCTATGTTTAATATGTGAGAGAAAACATTAGATTCAATAGATATTTTTCCTCTAAAGGTGCATCTAATCAAACCATAGAAAAGTAGAGTGCAAGTTATAAGAAAATTAAACAACAACTTGCACAAATAAATTTTGAGTTAATAGCTAGATTTGAAAAGTGTTATCCTATATAACTTATGAAACAAGCAACCTAGATCTAAGAATTTGAACCTTTAAACCTGGGGGGGATTTTAAATGATATGAGTAAAAATTCAAGGAAGTTCAGTGCCTTCTCCACTTGGGCTATTGGAGGACACTTGATCCAATGATTGATATCCTTGTATCTTTAATGCTTTAGGTAACTTAGAACCTTGAAGGATTTCTAAATGAGCTTCAAGTTTTGATATTTGGTGCACTACAAGATTCCTAGGGAAGACTAATCTATGAAGATTTAGCCTAAGTATTACAACATTAAATCTAACTAAGCACAAAGTGAGAGAATATAATCCCTAAATATCTATGCCCTAAACAATAATTTAAGCTTAGATATTCACAAAAGAAATGGAAAAGGAAACATCCATTACCTCAAATGCATTTACCATAAATTGTAGTAGCTCCTTTTTCCCAAGAAACAAGCATTGCCAAATATCCTCCTTTGTAGCACTAGAACATATACTCAAGATTAAAATAAGACTGACACGAAAGTTTTAACATGGCAAGCAAGTTCTTCCAATTGATTTCCAAACAATACAAATGAGAGAGGAGCCCTCCTTATATAGATAAGGCGCCCTCACAAAACCATGAGCTAATACCACATGCTCAAGAAAAACAACAGGAAAATACCATGTACTCAGGAAAAACCTTAGGCAATTACCATGTGCTCAAGCAAAACCATGGGAAAATACATGGTGCTCTCAAAATCATCAATAAGACCTCCAAAAAAAAGTGCACCCTCATAAATATGAGCTAACCACCCACATGTGCTCATAGAAAGTCAAATGCGCCCTCATAAATGAAGTGTAATTACCCACACGTGTGTCTCCAAAACGCAATGATAATTTTCCTACGGCATATTTTTTTTTAAATAAAAAAGGGGAATTTCCTATTATTTAGTTTTTAGAGTACAAAAAAGCCACGTGGCTACAGTCTGCCATCTGTTCCGCCGAATTAGTGGAAACCGGAACAAGTGGCAGACTGTGATGTCATTGTTCAAAATAGCAATCCACTGTCTGCCCTGCCAAACAGAAACCAGAGCAGGTGGTGGATTCAAGTTCTTGTCAAATTGTGTTGTGCAACTAGGAAAGACTATCAACTGAAAAAAAGAGACAGAACTGTAAAACTGCATTGTGGCAGTGCAGGGAGCCGAGCTGAGAGTGCTCGAGGTGGCCAAAGCAAAGAAATTACACATTTGCACTCGGGGGCATGTTGCTGAGGGTGTCATACCTGGGCTGGAGCATGAAATGCCTCACGCAGGTCGGACAACGCTAGGCTTCTAGTGAATTCGAGTAGGCTTCATAGAGCATGTCAATTTGTTGATGCAAGAGGGTGTCCTGGTATATCTGGTCATCCATATGGCTCCGTAGCTCAAAGATGAGCTTGAGCTACTCTGGATGGAATAAAGGTGGTGGTGCCTGCAGAAATTCGGGAGTGTCGAGAGTGGTGGAGGCGACAAGACTGGGCCTCCCTCCACCTCCATGTCTAATACCACCACCGCCTCACCTGGGTCCACCAGAGCCGCTTCCATAACCTCCACCGCCTTGAGCTCCTCTGTCGCAGAGTCTGTGTTTTTGAATTGTGGCTGTTGAGTCCAAATGGAGGAATTCCTCTGGGAATTCCTCCTCAATTATATAGGTGGCCTCTTCCCTGGCTTCTTGTGCTTGTTGGAAAATGGTTGGGGCACTTGTGCTTGCTAGAATATGTCTAGGGGGTTGCCAATTATCTGGAACTATGAAGAGGAGGGATTCCGGAGGAAACTGGATAGGTTCCTCTGGAATCTCCTACTCAACATATGCCATTGGCGACATTTTTTGGGTTTCTCCCGTCGCTGCGTCTGAGCAATGGACAGGGTGCGCTCCAATCTCTACACCCTCTGTTATCTAGCAAAAAAACTATACTAGGTAGGGTTGCGCCGCGACCTACCTCTTTCCCTTGGCATGGCGGGGTCAAGAAGGTTGATAATGTGTAGGGAGAATGCAATAAGAGCCGAATGGATGCAGATCCAGTGCTCAGAGCAGCTAGGTTGATGGAGTGCAAAGGTTAAATGGAGCCAACCTCATCCGAGCAAGAGTAAAATGCTAAGGATTGACATGACCCCTATACCAAGCCTCCCCCTGCAATTACACCTTATGGCCTCCATTCTTCTCACATGAGGGAGTTGTCCTTCCCTTCTCGGCAGGCATTAAAGGCCTCCCTCCATTTAATAGTGAGGTGAAGGGTGTCAACCTACCATATTAATGGCTTGGGTCTGGGGTAGGTTGTGTGGCTTCCTGTCGCAACGTGGCACCCCATATGGGATCTTGCGGCATATTTTAGTAACATCATAACTAAGTCAATTTTTTCCAGATTTTTTTATTACAACCCCATTTTGGAAATTCTGGGGCTATTTTGCATCTAATGGCCCTAATTTGGTAGAAATATGGGCACTTTGTCAAAATATAACTTCCCTTGAAGCTGGATGCCCTAAAAAAGTATGCTCTAGCCACCTCAATATCCTCAAGAAATGCTCCATGTGGCACATGGTGATGATGCGGAGTCTATCATTGTCCAGACTCCAATGCATTGTCATGGATCCCAATGTTGTTTATGGATCGCAAGAAAAATAGAACATATCGCAATCTAGTTTATGGATCACAAGAAAAATAGAACATATCCCAATGTAGATAGATATGATTATATGGAGGTACACAGATCCCAAGGTAGGATCATAGATCCTTAATGAAAATACATGAATCATGAGTTATAGTGAATGTCCCAATGTGAGGCACCTACCCATAATGGTGAATCAAGTATCAACACAACTCATTAGGAAATGAACATTAATTAATCTCTTTTAACAACATCATAACATAAGTTAATTTTAT
>JZKD02S1955282.1:612781-632306 GCA_000966675.3 Picea glauca | reverse complement strand
AACATTCTTTCAATATATCTGAGATGCTCAACATCAAGAATCTTTCATGTACATTGTTCAAATCTCTTAGGAAAACAACCCATTAAGAAGCCTTGTGGAAATTCACCTACCTGCAATGTATGATATATAAATTTCCTAAAGAACCAGGCTTCTTTGTTCTAATAAAATGGCCATTGAATCAGGTTCTTCTTGCACTGTGTTGTTGGTCATTTCATCTAATGGAAAATTGCATGTATTATCCCTTCCATCATTAAGGGAGGGTTTCATGTTGAATAAATTCTCGAGTATAATTGAAAGGGGATGCATTACTCAATTCTTCCATCAATTTATTGTGATGTAAAGAATGGAGAATTAGAGAAAGTGAGATCATACACACTATTATGTCCAAGAAAGTGTGAAGGAAAGGAAATAGGCATCACCATTCCGAAAAAGTTCCATGGCCACCATTCCAAACTAAAAAGTTTTGGTTTTTTATTTAATTTATTTTTTTACTTTTTAAATCTAAAAAATAGTTATTAATCTCAAATTTCAATCACAAAACTCGCCACATTAAACCATTATCCAATCAAACTTGAAAAAACAATTAAAAAATAAAATTTTACATGTACACATTATATAAACATACGTTTTTTTTTTAATAAATGAAATTATAAAAAAATGGAAACAATACTCTAAATATTCGAAATTGAGCTTTATGAGGGTGAAGCCTAAAAGTTTTCAACTATGAGTGTAGGAGAGGAATAAAACTCAAGTATACACGGTCCCCGAGGTGTAGGACAGTGAGTGACAGAGTGTGATGTTAATCCACTCTGTAATGTTAAAGTCACTGGTTCGAATCCTGTAGGGACAAAAAATCCAATCATGTTAAGGGTTGGTGTGGCTCAGGCCGGGTGCGATCCCTGGGTGATTTTGACGGCTTAGATGCCCCTGAGTCGTAGTTTCTTAGCCACAGGTTAGTCCCACATGTCACATACAAACTAACAAACAACAAAAAAAAAATTCAAGTATACACGTTGTAGGTTAGGGAACAAACTTCAAAAAATAATATTTTATAGAGATTTTTGTTTGTAGGTGGCAACTTTAAGATGATCACATCCTTACAAGAAAGGAGAGGTGGCTAGCATCAATTAGACATAGATAGTGTAGAATTCAAGGAAACCATTGACAAATTGTATTTGGTGGATATCCAAACAAGCAACGGATTTCACACCTGGAACAATAAAAGAGGCGGAGCACATCAAATTGCAGTCAGACTAGATACGTTTCTAGTTTCATAATCTCTCCTTCAGAGAAAAGTTTATATCTCATTAGAGATCCTTCCCTATGATAGTTTATATGTTTTCATGGGAAAGCACCCTTAGTCTTAGACAAATCGAAGCCCTTTAGATTTGAGAAATTTTGTTTGATCACCCTAACTTCATGTAAAACATCAGAACATGGTGGAAGGGAGGAGAAACTATTCAAGGATAAAAAAAAATGTACCAATTTCAACAAAGGATTAAGAAAATCAAGCAAAGAATCAAAATGTGGAACAAGAAGGTATTTGGCAACATCTTTCAGGCTAAAATACAATTAGAAAAAGAAATAAACCTCACAGACAGCTATCATTCAAGCACGAAAATCAAAAGAACTGGAAGGCCGAGAATTACACATCCATAAAGAGAACGGAATCCAATAAAAGTAAGAAGAAGTCCTATGGAAGGAAAAATCAAGAATTCATTGGCTAAAAGAAGGTGACAAAAAAAACATATTTTTTCAAAATTTATTGATAAATGGAAGGAACATGAATATAATTGTTGCTCTTAAATCAATCTCTGGGGAAAAGCTTAAGAAACATGCAAACATTGAGAAATATCTTAAAGGTCACTTCAATTAGGTATTAACTGAGCCCTGGGATAATAGATAAGTGGAAATCCAATTCATAACAAGCTCAATCCCCCCAATGGTCTCTCATGAGAAGAAGTTAAGCCGAATGAGACCTATCTCTATGGAGTAAGTCACTCAGACTATCAAATATATGGTAGCAGGTAAGTCTCCAAGTCCTCATGGTTTTACCATGGATTTCTTTCAAACTTGCTAGTCGATGGTCGATAGAGATGTATGAGAGGTCATGGAGGAATCGAGAATATTAGGAAGAATTCTCCTAGCCTTCAACTCAACTTTTCTTACTCTAATACCCAATGACCAGGATGTAAACATATTTTACAAATTCTAGCCTATCTCACTATGTAATTTCATCTATAAAATCATCACCAAACTTATTGCTAACAAATTGAAGCGTATTGTAAGGAGGATAATTTCTCAAGAACAAGGGAGTTATGTCGAATGCAGGAAAATTTTGGATGGTATATTTGTGGCCCATGAGGATATACATTCCATGAATTACAATAGATCCTCGGGGATGTTGATGAAGCTAGATATTTCTAAGGCCTATGACAAACTTAGTTAAGACTTCCTTTGACAAATGGTTGATGCCTTTAGATTCTGTCTAGAATGGATTTCATGGATTTATAACTTAGTCTCTACTACCTTTTTTTTTCATACCGGTAAATGGCTCTCCATCTCCCACCTTCAAACCTTCTTGAGCTATTAGAGAGGGGAACCCTCTATCCTCCTTCCTATATATCATAATGATCAAAGAACTTGGGAGAAGCTTAAAGCTAGCCTTGAACTCTAGAAACTTAAAGGCATCAAGCTCCACAAAAACTTTAACCCTTTGTCCCACTTGCAGTTTGTAGGTGATACTCTACTCATGGGAGAACACAACATTCATGAAGATAATTCCCTCAAGATGATTTTGGAGACCTTTATGTTGTCTTTAGTGCCCTGATCAACCTAAGTAAATCCTTCATCTTTTTCTTCAATACCCCTCTAACTATCATATTTTGTATCACTTGAATTCTCAGATATCAAAGAGGAACCCTTCCTTTTAAATATTTAGGAGCTCCTTTGCTAGAGAATGCCTTGAGAAATGCATCTTAGAAGGACCTTCTTACCAAACTTGAAGCGAAACTCAACAACTAGAATTTTGGAATTTTTACTCTTCCTCGCAAGATCACTCTCACTAAATCGGTCATGTAATCCCTACCCTCTATTTCTTCTATGTTCTAGCAATACCATATAAAATCATCAAGGACATCTAGACCCTTTAGAGAGATTTCCTATGGGGAGGACCTAAGAAATAAAGAAAGTGGGCTTTGGTGGCATGGGATCAAGTTTATCTTCCCAAATGGGTAGGGGGACTAGGCATCAAAGACCTTGTAACTATGGGAAAGGCTCTAGCAACTAAAACCTAGTGGGGATAAAAGGAAAAGAGGACTTCTAGGCCAAAATATGGAGAGGGAAATATGTGGATAACATTGAGGAGAATGCACTCATCCACATGAAGGGAGAAATCTCGAGATCACTAATATGGAATAACACATGGAATAACTTATCCTTAATCCAAAATCATTGCTTCTAGGAGGTTCATAAATGTACCACTACGCACTTTTGGAATGATGCATGGTAGCAGGAGAATAAACTTGGGATTAAGGAAAATATTCGATAAGCAAAACCCTCCATATTAGATATTGGTTGGAACATTGTACAACAATATTGGGATAAACTCACAACCTTGCTTATACAAAGACTAGAAGTCAGGTGCGAGTTGGTCGACTGAGTTAGACAAAGATTCTACCAAATCCTTGGAGGTTCAACTTAATTCAAGGAAGATTACATATAGAACAGGTCAAGACATCCTCAGATGTGGACATCATGGAAACAGTAACTTCAAAGTCAAACATGCATATGCACTTGAATTTGGGCATAACAATTTGGATAAAAAAACCTTTTGGCAAAAGATTTGGAATCCATAGCAATGGCCAAAAATATCAACTTTCTTATGGATCTTAGCTAGGAAAAAAACCTTAACCTGGGACAAAATTGTGAAAAGAGGTTTTGAAGGCCCCCCTCTATGCTATATGTGTCGATTGGAAGGAGAGACTACAGAAAATTTATTCAATGATTGTCCAAAAGTAAATGTGCTATGGGATAAGGGGGGCCTAAACTATTTCGACAATAAAATCATCTCATAAATGAGATTGTACAAACCTTTGAAAACTATAGACTGCCCCTATACAAAAACTCAATCCTTAATGCAGTTTGGAGCCTTTTTGCCTGACTTCTTGCTCTAGTATATATCTAGAAAGAATGAAAAACAAGAATAGATAAGACATATGGAACCATCTCAAATCAAATATCTAGGAAACACTTGGAGCAACCTCTTGATCTAAGGAGGCCAAATATCCTCAAGATAATGAAAAAGAATAGTCTTCTTAGTGTGGTAGCTAGATTGTCACATAAACTCTTTTAAATTACTTATCAAAAACCCTAAATCCTCTTCCAAGGAACCATGTTCCATACCTCCCCAATTCATCGAGATTAACTTTGATGGTGCCTCTAAGGGAAACTCGAGACAATCATGGGTTGGAGGAGTTTTCAGAGATTCAACATGCTCCATTTTCTACTTCTTTTTTCTTCATATTGGTAACAATACCAACAATGGATTAGAGTTAGCAGGATTTTTGAAAAGAATACAACTAGCCATACAACTCAACTTCAATAACCTGATCATAGAGGAGGACTCAAAACTACTCATCCAAGCCCTATCTAGGATCATCCATAGTAATAACCCAAATACAATATCTCTGAATTGGCATATTTTAGCAGGATTAACACAAGTTTTGGAGCTTGTCAAGTCGATATCAACCATTATCCCCTCCCATGTATGAAGGAAATCCAATGGCTTGGTAGACAAATTAGTGAATGAAGGGGTTATTTAGGTAATCTAGGACACACTATGGCTCTAGAGTGATCAAATCCCTAATCAACTAAGAGATGACTACTACCAATTCAACATCAAGGATAATGAGCACCTGGATGTGATGCCATATTCCAAAGCCACCACCCGCCACATGAGACAGGTGGATGTTGGCCTCCAAACTAATGTATGAGGCATCATGTGAAAATGAGGGAAGGAGTAGGGTGAGGGAATTCATGCCCAAATGAGCCCATATGTCATGTAAGATTGCAATTAAGTTGGTGACAAGGCTAGAGTTATGTACCATCATGGAAGCAATAAACATTTGGTTATTCCATTTCCTCAAGGTTTGGGAAGGTCCAAAGGTCATGGATACTCATGTAGCTTAGACATTCAATGATGGTGGAAGACCTTTCTTGAGACCTGGTTTCGACACCTCATCTCTTATTCTTTAGTTCAAATATCTCATTGCACTTCCTCTATTTTCTTGGTTCAGTTGTTCCCTATTCCATTTCTCTGGTTCTCATCCTGCAAATTGATCATTTCGTTAAGCCAATTTGGGTTACCTTGGGTGAGTAGTGGATTTGATTATTGAGCACCATTCCACTAGCTCAATATCAAATTTCATCCACGACTCGTCATTACGACACTTCAGTCCCTGCCCCCCCACTCTCGTCACCCTCGTTAGTCACCATCTCAACCATTGGTCTCACTCGCAATCAAATACCCCCATCCTCTACTAGTATGTGGGTATCACTAGGTTAAGCACTAAGTTAGACTAGGAATCTAGCAAATAAGGTCTTGCAAAAGGTCAAAACCAACAACCAAAATCCCAATCCCCCAAAGCCTTCCCATATATATAACCAGTGATGAAAATGATGTCATGAAGGAAAACAGGGATTTCCATCTAGATTCTCTCATGAGATAACAGAGGAGATGGCACACTTGGAAAATTCTGTTAAGAAAAAGAGGAAAAGGATAATGGAAGAATAAATTAAGGCAAAATAGAAGGGTTGGATCCCTTATTCAGGCTTCTCTAGAACCAAAGACACAATTTTTTTTAAGTTGATAGAGCTCTATTGGCTCAACAAAAATTTCATTGCCCAAGTTGTGGAGGAAAGAAGCCTCCAACAACCATAAGTTGGATTAGATGGATAGGAAATTTGAAGTGGTTTTCAAAGCAGTCTTCGACATTAAATTCATAGATTTCAACACCTAGGGCAGTGACAGTGATAACATAACATCTCCTAAAGGAACTATAGGATCGAAGGGCACCCCTCCAACCCGGTCCTAATTGAATAAGACCGCCTGCCAACATAGCAAGCTCAGAATGAGGTGTCACGGATACCCAACTTTACATGATGCTAAACTAAAAAAACCATGTCTTGTTTTATGCTCAATTTTAGGATATTATTCTTTCATCATGTTTTTATGTTATTTCATAGTATCTCTTATGTACAACTTAAACTAGTATATTTTCATTGTATAAAGGTTATATGACATTTTTAGACATTAAACAATGACTCTTTTCTTACTTGTTGTGGTTTTCCTAATGACATGATTATACTATTTTTTTTAATATGATATTAATAGAAAAGCTTACTAATTTATTTATATATTTATATAAAACAAATGAAAAGGAATTGACTTATAGTTACAAACATATAGGACTTGAAGTACTAATGAGCATCTCCTTATAGTTTCACCATTAATAATAATATGACTTACATTATCCTCATTATTACTTGTATTGTCATCATCTCTCTTGTTATAAAACAATTGTGATTGCATGACCTTATTTTAAATTTGTGGTTTTTCTAATGACATGATTATACTATTTTTTTAATATGATATTAATAGAAAAGCCTACTAATTTATTTATGTATTTTTATAAAACAAATGAAAAGGAATTGACTTATAGTTACAAACATATAGGACTTGAAGTAATAATGAGCATCTCCTTATAGTTTCACCATTAATAATAATATGACTTACATTATCCTCATTATTACTTGTATTGTCATCATCTCTCATTATAAAACAATTGTGATTGCATGACCTTCTTGTAAATTTGTCTCTTTCTATTATAGAAAGAAAGACAACAATCATTTTCCCTTTCTATATATATATATATATATATATATAAACATATTTTTAATTACCTAAACAAAATGTGTATTAGGAATAAATTATTGAACAATGTAACGATCCTAAAATATAACATAAATTGGTGGACAATTTATAAGGCATATTTTAATTATTTAGAAAAATAGAATTATGAATTTGGATATATTTTTTAGTTATTTAAAAAATTAAAATTATAAATTCAGATGAAGTAATTKAGTGATAAAAGAAAAAAAATAGTAATTATATAAATTTGGTTTYAAAAATTWAATTWAAAAAAAAATAGAAAAATCTRTAATATAACAAKACAAGGGTGAYRGGTGCATGGGATCATTCTTGATATMRAGAGGAAAAAATAATTGACTTRTGARTGGCATTTAGGGACAACCACAAAAAATCAGAYAAAAGTGTTTACTCTCCTCTTGGGACTCCTATCTAGAAATGTGACGAGAGMAGAGACCATGGTTGTTATTGGAGATTCATTTATAATTATCAAACTTATGAACAACAAGAAAACCTCATTTGACAGTAARYTAGCCTGGATCATTGCTAGAATAAAAAAAGGAGACTCGTTAGTTTAAGGATATAACATTTTTCCAAGCCTTGAGGGCACTAAATCGTTGAGCAAACACCCTAGCCAATAGGGCCACGAGATTGAGTGAGGGAAGCTTAAGGAAAAATGGGGAATTGCTTTCCAAGATATCCCCTAGGTTCATGATCAATGTCAATTTATGCATGGTGCCTCATTTCAAGCTTGTTAAACCACATATCTCAACTCAACAAAGCCATCATAGTATAACTAGATAGAGGTGAGATGCAATGCACATCACCCTTACGACATCCCAACACATGCCAGACTTAATGTGTTGTTGCCAATTTGAATATTAGAGAGAGATTATGAAGGAGAAAGGTGGGATCATGGCCCAAAGGGAAAGTGCAAGGTCCAACAATGAGAATTGGAGGAAGTTAGCTTTGGCTCTACATAATGGTTCTCAACTCCTTACACATTCTCTCATGTATCTACAAGACCTTCAGACAACATGTCATAAGACATTGTCACAGATAATATAATCCATTTTAAACAACCCTAGAATCCATTTTTTTGTAAGAAAGTAATAATTCTTCAAGGAGACTAAGAGGCATATGGAAAACTAAAACCAAACTCAAGAATGGTCTTTTTCTACAAAATTATTGTCACTTGAATACAAATACCTTATGTACTCAAATCACTTGGATGCAACATATCTTGAAGCCTCGTTGAAGACAAGGGATTGTCATCACCATTCTTTAATTGTGTTTTGGAAGATGGTGCATATTTTTGTTCAAGCAAAGAGAGTTTCATAAGTTTTGGTTTACTTGGAATGGGCAATGATAAATCATGTTATGTTTACCAAATATGTTGTATCCAAGTCATATTTATAAATTAGGTAATTTGCAACCAGTACAAGATATCATAATTGGGTTTGATGATATCTTATATGAATATTGTATTGATACATGAGATAATGTGAATGGAGTTGAGAATCATTTCGGAAAAGAATATTCCTAAATCTAATTTTGGTTTGCTTGGAAGCTCTAAGTCTCCTCTTCCTTACAAAGAAGTGGATTTGATTGCTAGTTAGGAACTTGAAGAAATAAACTTATATACAGTGTTGAACAATGATGATTCATTAAACAAACCATTAGAAATCAGTGTCCGACTAATTATGGGCCTTGATCCTTCTAATGATATTTGACATCTCTTTGATGAGTGTTACAACTTAGATTCACCTCAGTGTACCTTACACTTTTTTTCCAAATATGGACCATCATATGAGCAAATTATGTTCTTTATTGTACCATGATGAGCCAAAAGTGTGGTTGTATTTTCACCCATGTATTGTATTGGACTATTCTTATATGTTTTATGTATTGGTAGGGGGCTTATGTGGTATCTCTAGACCCCATGTGGTCGGTCATGGCTCATCCTTTTAGTCCCCGTCTCAAGATAGGATTTTCTTTTATGGCTAGGGTCGACTTCCCTTGATGTTGGTAACTCTCATCATGTCATTTGTGATTTGGGTTGGGTATGCAACCATCTTGGGGTGGATCTACTAGGACACGTGATCTAGGAGAGATGCATGGTCTCTTACCCCTTTGTATTTGATGTGAAAGTGTTTCTCTTTGTATTGGATGGATCTCTCTTTGCATATCACCATGTAAGTCCAAGATCCTCATTTAGACATAGAAGTTATATGGGACCACCATGATTACAACAATAGTGGGCTTCATAACATCCTAGTATAGCATCTGAATAATCAAATTCTTTCATTTACCTAGCAATTTAAAGAGAAGTCATCACAATTTTTGTAATGGTTTTAGTCACCATGATGGCACTATTAATTTTGGAATTCCAATATTTTTAATTCACATTAGGGCTATGACATTTTTACCTTGGATATGGTGTTTGCAACAAATTTAGTTAGATTTTGAGGCTTTTAATGTTCTAGGGGATTTTTTTTGTAAATAAAGGCTCATGTACAAATTGTTAAATATCTAGGTTAGATCCATCTTAATCCTTGATCTTTCAAAACGTCGAGAGGAATCAAATACCTCGAGGTGCAAACATTTTTTTGATACAAAAACTTATGGAAAGGTTTTAACCTCTATGGATTTAATCCCTCTAAGAGCTTGATAGGTCTAGGGTTAAAATGGGTTTAAGCTATCTTATTTTCTAAGTTATGGTAATTAATAAATGGCAACGTTTTTTCTACATGAGATGTGAGAGGTCAATCGTATCATTTTTTAAAGTTATGGGTGTACTTTGCTTGTTTCATCAATATTGGTTGTAAGAGGAATAATGAATGAATCACAAGCATGCCATGTAAAAAGGGGATGAGAGAGAGAGAGAGAGGTTATCACATAAGAGTTCCTTCCCAACATTCTAGATGGAATACACATATACACCCACAAGATCACTAACATAGAGCCAAAAGTATCTACTTAACATGCAAGACAATCAAGCATATTTAGTAACAAAGAGAGGGAGAATGCTAACAAATTAATCGCAAGAACTTGAATGGAAAATCTTTAGGCCCATACTATATCTTTATCAAGAATTTCAAGGCAATGATAATGGGAGAYCTTCTAGTAGAAGTATAGTAGCATGAATTGTTAAAMAAATATGTCTMTTGGTRCAATAACGAATGGAATCACAAACATCCCATGTAAAAAAGGGAGAAAAAAGATATTAAATAAGTAGGTTATATCACATAAGAGTGTCTTCCCAACATTCCACATGTAATACACCTACACGCCAACAAGATCACTCACACAAAACCAAAAGTATATACTTAACATGCAAGATCATCAAGAAAAATTAGGAACAAAAAGAGGGAGGATGCTAACACATAATCATAAGAAATTGAATGGAAAATATTTAATCCCATATTGTACTTGTTATCACGCAATCTGTACTTGCCCAAAGCCCAAGGCAAGTAAGGGAGATTGGCGTAACAAACAGGATATCCTATCACTGTCTCCTTAATAGGAAATTCCCACTTTTTAGGGATAGGCAGGGTCTACACCAGGGGATGCATCCCCGGTAACCTAAAGGGCTGGAAAATTAGGGTTATGGTCAATATATACTCTCCCCTCTCACTGGTTACCAAAGTCACTAAGTTTGTGTCTAAAATATGAGGTTAATGAAGTGCTTGATGTACCTGCCCAGAACAAGGCAATATAACATGCATATACAATAATTCCAAGTACAAATATGATAGTAACACCTCAATAAACAATGGATAGTGAAAATAAGTGCTAGTTGATATAAAATTGCAGCAGATAATAAGTTTACAATAGCAATTAATAAATTGTAATAGCTGCAATAAAAGCTCTTCAGAATTGCTTAAAAAGACGGTGAAAAGATAGCATTTACTAAGAAGGATGATAATAAAATGTCATAAGCAACTTCTGAAGTGTTTAGCTAGCATTCAAAGTCAATTATGCAGAAAATTTGTTGCAACTAGATGGTTGTAGAAAACATTTATAACAGCAGCAAGAAAGTTAGCGATCTAGGATAAATTAGTGTTAGATTTAATTAGTAATAGCTTAAGAGAATAATGTTGGAGTGTTGGAGTGTTTGATCAACCTTCCAACAAACGAGAGACAAGAGACTAGTGCCTTTAGGGTTTAAGGAGTCAATTATATCAACACATTAACTTGGATAGACAACAATGATTATACTTGTCTAAAAGAAAACAAGGTGGAATCTTGAGAATTAGTACCTTAAGTTCTCAAGCACCAAACCTCAAACAAAAGGTTCAACTAGGGTGTAGGCCCTTCTAGGCCCTAGTGATTTCTCCTATCCTTAGACTCTTGAAAAATATTTAATGCAATAAGAACTAGACAAAGCTTTTAAAGTGATAACACTTTAGGGCTCTAGAAGTTTGTCTAGACAAGATCTTCTCAAGCAAAGCTAGCAAAATAAAGAGCAAGAAAGAAGCACCTTATGTTTCTTACTCCTAGGGTTTCAAGTAAGCAATTTCATAATCTTACATATCAACCCAATCTCAGGATGACATCTAGGGTTATGATGGTGATGCCTAGGGCCCTCAAGGGCCAACGTCCATGTGGAAGAGCAAGGTACCCCTGGGTCTAGGTTTGCCAGGATGCCTCTGAAGGCAACATCCTTCTTTTTCCTGACGCAAATATTCAATTTCTTCTTACCCCTGGCTAGAGTTTCAGCATCCATCTGTGGGCTTTAATCCCCCATGAAGGTCTAAGATAATAATTCCCTCATGTGTACCTATCCACTGGGCAAGGTCCTATACCAACAACAAGTACACCCTCCAAGGGTTCATAAGTCACAAGGATCATAGTGTGTAAATCACATCAAATAATTAAATTACCTAAACCTTTGCATCAAACGCCCCTTAAACAAGTCAAATGCTCAAAGTTGTTATGCAATTTGACAATTTATGTTTGGAGAAGGTCTCAGTGTGTCCTATTGGGCTAACCTCTCTTAAGTTTTGGGTGTTTCCCAAGTGGGATCTAATCCAAGTCATGTAAGTGTATGAGGTGGCATAGGGTAAGTATTTGGGCATGGGGTGCATGTAATAATAGGGAAATGTAAACTATTACATGTGGGTGCCTTTATAGAGGGCGAGATGCACCTTGTCAAAAATGCAATCATATCCTAGACCATTCATTGTATTTTATTCTTATCTTTATTTCTTTTGATCTTTTTATTTTTTGATTCAAGGAAATAGTTGAGGGCCACTTTCCTAGCTTGATGACCAGAGGTGACAGCGTTATCCACAAACATTTCAAGGAAATAAGAAGGTTGGCTTGTGATGAGAATCCCTTTCTCTTGGCTATGCCACCAAGAGACACTACCCTAGTTTGGTGACCAGATAGGTGGTAGTGTCATACCGCTACATGACCATGGTCATAATAGGTCGGTTCGTGATGAGACCTCCTATCCATCAACTAGTACCTTGAGTGTTTATGTATTGTATGAGTCCCCTTTTCTTACTGAGAATATTTTCATAGATTTCTTGGGGATTCCTAGGTGAATCATCTCAAAGGTTTCAACATTGGATTTTAACTCTTGCCAGCTACTTTTACCCTCTGGGCCTTTAGTCCCTTCTTCCCACAAGGTAAGGTACAACCCTTCCTAGCATAGCCAATCCCAATGCCCAAACAAGGATAGGGGGGATGGAAGGAATAAGGATGGAAAGTGGTAAGTGTGGAGGGAACAAACAATGAATCTTCACAGACCCACCCAGTAGCAACCCATCCTAAATGGAAACCAACTTACTAGGGCACTATGTTACCCTTCCAGGTATAAACGAGGCAAAGAGAATAATTTCCAAGAAAATATCATGAAATGAAGAAGGATTCAATACAACATATTCAAGTACTTCAAAAATCAGAATGATACATACCATGATACCCGAACTCATTACCTCATGGAGCAAGACCCACTGCTACTTTAGGACCAGGATGGTGGGATGGATACTCCTGGTGGTGATGAATGGACTGCACTGAAGAAAAGAGGGGCCCTCTAGGGCCATGCTCAAGTCATGTAGCTCTCGGTACTCCATGTCTAGAACCTATTGGCCTCGAGACGTGATATCCTTAGTTATCCCTAGGCTAGGGATAACATCTAGCTCCAACTCGGGGACATGTGCTCACTGTATAGAACTTGAGAACCTCATCATCTTTGGTGTGACCTATGCCTGCTAAATCTCAACAAAGGATATTAGTAATTCCTAGGGTGGTGATATCACCTCTTGTTCATATGTGATATAATAAACAAATAAATATCATCTCTAATATAGCATATGATCATGATCATACATATATACACAATGAAACAAGATAATATGAAAATGAAACTACAACTATGTTAACATGATATACAATGGTATGTACAATGGATGAAAATTCCTACCTATCCTAACTCACCTGTAGTTACTTGTCAAATGCTAGGTATAAGCTTACAACCAATACAACCATGCTAGCAATGTATCATAACACTTTCCTATGTGCTTCATCATAAACCAAAACAATGACAAGTTAAGCACAATATAAACATGGGTTAGAGCATGCATTATATCATAGGAAGTCGCAAAGTATAGCTCATGGAGGCGAGAGGGAGGGACAAAATCATGCCAAGTCACCCTTCCAAAAAAGTTATCAATCCATCTCAGAAAATTATTGTGAGAGGTCAAGAACTCAAAGGGGTGGCTCAAAGAGTATGAGGGTTCACTACCTTGGACGTCATCACTCCCTAGGGTCTGAGAAGGGATTAACAAGAACTTAGAGGGAAATTGAAAACTTCTCAGGGGAAAGATGAAAGATTGAGATAATAAACTTCTTAAGGCATTCAACCTCCCCTTGAATTCTAATAAAAAATATTTCTYGAAAGAATACTTGAAACAAGAGACAYGTTCCCCAACTGCATCCTTAGTGACATAAYGAGGTMAATCAATCAGAGGGAGATGGAAAACCTTGTCACAAGTATCCTACTTCAGGCAAGCAACGTCCTCACCTTTATCAAAATTTGAGCACAACGGTGGTTGATAATCTTCTTCATAGAATAAATCCAAGTTCTCAAAGGGATACTCATCAAAATCCTCAAGGTATGACCGAAAATCATCAAGAGAATGGAGGGAATGGGTGGAATGGTGTCACTCTAACATTCAAAGATATCCTTCCATATCATAAATGGGATCCTCATCAGAACCAATCACATCCCACTTACATCTTCCAACATGTATGAACTCATCAATATTATCAAACATGTCACTATCTTTATCATAACATGAAGGATTTAGTGCATCAAAGGGCTCCTCTAATACTTATTCACTTTCCAAATCATAAAATAAAGCATCATTGAACTAGGGGATCAAAATTTTCTCAAAACTAAAAGTGCTTGGAATTGTTTCAAATCAGACGTGTGCGTAGGCCTCATCGTTACAAACCCAACGTAGTTGGAACAGGATCAAACAAATGTTGTATGAGAAGTATATTGCGCTCTATTCATTTTGCCAAACATGCAAAATTTTGTTGATTGTACAGTCCATATAGTTTGTACAGTGTTGACGTGGAAACTGACCATATAGTTCGTACGACCGTACAAGTGACGTGGCAGTGATGTGTTGGTAGATGTGGGTGACTGGTGTTTTGACACGTGTATTCATCTTGGTGAATGGCATGGTGCCATGTGGCCCAGTCGTGGGCTACCATGTGGCACCCCTCCATTGGTATGGAATGGTAAGACTTTGTGACTCCATGGGTGTCGAACCCATGATCTCCAGGCATGGGGAAATGACTTGGCAGGGCCAGGCTACCAGCCCGCCCACAATATTACTTATTAACTATAGTGTAAATCAATTATTTGAATTGAATTTGGTGTTCAGTCAGTGGAGTAAAGGGTTGGAGCCTAGCCCCAACCCCTGGTGTGTTTCCATATGCCCGTTACATGTAACCACACTGTTATAACCTTTGGCATGGACTGCTCCAGGTTTAAGCCCCGTTTTGGCATTCAGCCCTCAGTTTACGACAATGCATATGACCCTTTCCATATGACTTGGTGCGTGCAAAGTTTTTGGCCTTAGCCCCTAATCACCTATGTTAAACCATATGACCTTTACCTTCATGGAGGAAGCTAGCCAACGGCCACACAAGTTGTTAGGTCGTTGGTCACATGGGGCCATATGACTGAGTTCTCTGCTGAGGTTTGGGGGTCGGTACAAATGGTTCTACAATTTCGCCCAGTTTGTGGGGAACATTGTGGGTGCTAGGTTTTGGAGCAAAAAACACACAAAGGCTGAGTTGGTCATTCACATTTGCATTTTGGCGAGCAGGTACAACAAGCTTGAAGGAGAAAACTTCTAGGAGGTGAAAATTCTCCATTTTTTGGCCAAATTAGGTGCTGAAAAATCCTAGCTAGGGGTTTTTGGACATTTTGAAGCAATTGAAGCCATCTATTTTGTGTTCTGAGCACTGTAAGAGAAATTTTTAAGAATGTTGAAAATGATCCAAGGGAAGTTGGACCAGGAGATGTATCCCAAGAGAGGGGTGAACTCCTTTATCATTTGTTGTGTTATGTTTTCATTGTTGATGGTTTTTATCAGTTTGATATGTTGCTCATGTTTAAGTAAAACTCACTAAATTTATGTGTTAGTAAACTAATCCTATTACCCAAACACATGTCATTTTACACTTGCAATTTTAAGAGATAAGTCTTCTTCATTTTTAAGATCTATTGGAAACATATTCATTCCATTTCCAGATCAGTTGGTATCAAAGCTTTGGATTTTGAAGGCTTGATTGTTTGCAAGTTGTTTTGGTTTTCTGATGCTTACAAGGTTGAAGCTCACAATAGGAGAAGGACAACTTGTGGAGCCAAGTTCTCATATCTCAAGAAGGAGAGTTGCACATTCACCTCAGGGTTCATGGAGACATTCACCAAGCATGGCTCATATGGGGAGTCAAGAGAACCTTTCTTCATAAGAGGAAACTTTCAAGAAAGCTTTCTTTGATATGGATGAAATGGTGAAAGTGTTATTTGATGAAAGGAATGCAAGATTGCAGGGTGAAATTTCTAATACTCCAAAAGATGATGGAGACCATAAGGAAAACACTCCAAAAGGGAATGGTGGGAATGGTGGTACTCCATCTCCTTCACCTCCATATTCTTCTTCCTCTACTATTTTAGAACCAACTCTTATTTCTCTAAAGGAGCATGGTAAAACTATAGCACATACTCCTTTACTTAAGCTTGATATTAAATTTGAATTGACTATGTATAATGGAGAGGTGAATGCAGAAAGGTTCGATAATTGGGTTCATCAAATATAGGTGTATTGTAGGATACAAAAGATCCAATATGGTGAAACCAAAGTTCAACTTGTCTCTCCTAGATTGGAAGGTGCAACACTAATTTAGTGGGAAGCCAAAACTCAAGAGGACATGAAGAAACATGGTAAAGTTTTATCCTCTTGGAATGATTTTATTGTTGCAATTAAAAGGCAATTTTATCCATTAGCATACATGCAGAAAGCTATAATGGATTGGAAAAATTTTAGACAAGCTAAGGGGAAAAATGTACAAAGTTTCACTCGAGAGTTTAGAAAAAGATCTTTGGTTTTGGGTATAGATTTTTCTTCACAAGATACTTCTTTCAAATACATTGGAGGATTGCATAGTTATTTGAGACATACCATACTTATGTTTAACCCTACAAATCTAGGTGAAGTATGTGTGCAGGCTACTCATTTAGAAGCAAGCGGAAAGAATGTTCCTCAAGAGGGAAGCAAGAAACCTTTCTTTAATGGAGATAAAGGAAAGGGAAAGTTCAAGGGAAAAGGAAAGAAGAATGCTTCAATAAGGAAAGATGGAGAAAAACTGACATGCAAGCATTGTTCTAAGGATGGCCATGATGAAGACCATTGTTGGAAACTTCATCCTGAAAAGAGACCCAAACAGTTCAACAACAAAGGGAAGCCAAAGACTGTTGCAACTACCCAACATGATTTGGGTTCAGATTTCGGTGATGCGACAAAGATTACAGCCATGGGATATAAAGGTAAGGAATCCATTGCTAGCACTAGTTGTTCAAATTCTGCCATCAATGAAACTCAACATGAAAAAGAAAGAATAGAGTTTTTCCACATAAGGGTGATTTCAAAACATAGCAAAATAGACACACTTTTTTATAATGATTCACAAGCAAACCTCATATCTGAAGATATAGTAAAGAAATTAAACTTGGAGACAACACCTCATCCAAAACCATACCCTTTAGGATGGATATGTGACAATTCAAAGTTGCATGTAACAAGAAGGTGTAAACTGAGTTTTGCCATTACTGCAAACTTTATAGATGAGGTAGAGCTTGATGTCATTCCATTGGATATATGTGGTATTGTTTTGGGAAGTCCATATTTGTATGATAGGAGAGTTATCTTTCATAGACATGAGAGCAAATATCATTTGTTTAAAAATGTAGTTGAGTACATTGTTAGAGCACATAAAAAGAAGATGAACATGTCACTTGTAAATTCTGGACAAATGAAGAGATTAGTGAATGCTAGTAAAAATTTTGTTCTCTTGATGATAAAACCAAAAGAGAATGTTGAAAAAGAAGCCTTCCAATGATGTGACTCAAAACTGAAATCTGATTTATATGAGGTTGTTAATGCTCATGGTGAGATGTTTCAACCAAAAGGATTGCCTCCCAAAATAGAAGTCCAACATGAGATTTATTTGCAACAGGATTGTCCTCTTCCAAACATTGGTATGTACAGGATGTCAATGATGGTAAATGCAGAAATTTAAAAAAAAATCCAAGAGTTGCTTGACAAAGGGATTATTTGTCCAAGCACTTCACCATGTGGGTCACCGATTTTCTTAGTACCAAAGAAAGATGGTACATGGCACATGTGCATTGATTTCAGAGCCTTGAACAAGATTACAGTAAATAATCATTATCCTCTTCCTCGTATTGATGATTTGCTTGATCATTTAAAGGATGCCAAGTATTTTACTAAGTTGGATTTGAGAAGTGGACATCATCAGATTAGGATTGTTGAGGGAGACACATGGAAGACAACTTTCAAAACCAAGCAAGGTTTGTATGAATGGATGGTAATGTCATTTTGTCTTTGCAATGCTCCTGCTACATTCATGAGAGTTATGAATGATGTGTTGAGACCTTTTCTTGATGATTGTGTGATAGTTTACTTGGATGATATCTTGATTTTTAGCAAGTCATGTGAAGAGCATGTCAATCATGTGAAACAAGTGCTAGATTTCTTACAAAAAGAGAAGTTGTTCTTGAAGATGTCTAAGTGTGAATTTGGAAAAACCTCACTTGTTTACTTGGGACATATTGTGGGAGGAGGAGAATTGAAGATAGACCCTTCCAAGGTCAAGGTCATTGTGGATTGGCTCAAGCCCAACAATGTAACAGAGGTGAGAAGACTTTTGAGAGCAACCCAATATTGGAGGAAGTTTATTGCTAACTTCTCTTACATTGCAGCTCCATTACATGCTTTGACAAGTACCAAAAAAACTTTTCAATGGGGAGGCAAGAAACAAAAGGCATTTGATGAATTGAAGGAAAAGATTATTTCATCCCCTGTTCTTGCACTTCCTGATTTGAGACATCCATTTGAGATCCAAATAGATGCACGCAATTATGTAATGGGATCAATATTGTTACAACATGGTAAGCCCATTTGTTTTCATTCAAAAAAAATTAATGGAGCAATGATTAACTATCCTACCTATGATAAGGAATTGTATGCATTGGTACAAAGTGTGAATAAGTGGAAACACTACTTGTTGGGAAAAGAAACTATCATTCACACAAATCATCAACCATTGCAATACTTGCAATCATAAACCAAGCTACAACAAGAAAGGCACTTCAGATGGATGGGATTTTATCAACAATTTTACTTGGTTATTAGGTATAGGAAGGGCATTTTTAATAAAGTTGTTGATATGCTTTCTAGGCCTATTATTAGTGTTTCAGTTATTCTTAAGAATAATTCTATCATGCATGAGAGCTATGTTGAGCAATATGTTTTAGATTATGATTTTAAAGAAGTTTATGCAACTTTATGTCATTCTAACCAAGCTAAGGAGCTGGACTATCATGTACATGATAAGTTATTGTATCACCTTGGCAAGCTTTGTATTCCACAGGGTGAGAGAGTCAACATCATAAGAGAATCACATTCTTCTCTTATTAATGGTCACTTTGGTGTAGGAAAAAAGTGGCAAACTTGCAAAGGTATTTCTATTGGCCTAAGATGTATGAGAGTGTTCGAGATATGTAAGAGGATGTTCATTATGTGCTACAAGAAATCCTAGCAACAGAAAATTGGGTTTGTATACTCCCCGTTAGGTACCTACTTGTCCTTGGGAAAGCATCTCTATGAATTTTGTAGGAGGTCTACCTATGTCAAGAAAGGGTCATGATTATCTTTTGTTGTGGTTGATCGTTTCAGCAAAATGTGTATTTTTATGTCTTGTAAGAAACAGGTTACAATTGAACAAATGACACATATGTTCTTTCAAAATGTTTGGGTTCATTTTGGG
>JZKD02S1955282.1:568043-582673 GCA_000966675.3 Picea glauca | reverse complement strand
AGGAGACTAGGAGGTATAATTACAACTAATGGCCTAAAGCCGACATAAATAAAATAAAATTACTAATATAATATGCCCCAATTAAGGGGTAATGATCCAATATTAGGGCTTAACAAGGGTATTTTCAATGGTAAAACGAGCACAATCATTCATATGCTAACATTGTGTTGGAGTCTATCGCACATGAAGTAATACTATGCCAACTAAGTATCCCATCTGCAGTTGGGTTTACGTAATCCTCATCGCGCGCAGTTGTTCTATACAACTGGATGATTTCCTCTAAGTCTAACCAAGTGGGTTCTATAAAGTTTTCCCCTTATGATGGGTCTAATGGTGCAATGACCCTATATTCTCCCGACTCAAATGCCATTTTTTGTGTCTTTGAGGTGATTATGGTTTGGTTGTTAGATGCCCAATCCAAGCCAAACAACGTTGGATATGGTGTTGTGATGTCCACTATTTCAATCACTTCAAATTCTTCTTTAGTGCGCACTTCATCCAGGTCTATTGTCACTCCTTTTAGTCTACCAATTGGTAGGACTATGTATTGGTTTTCTAGTTTCAGTTGGACAAGCAAATATCCTAATGTGTGCTCTCCCATACATTTCCATGTCTTCTTTGGTAGTACATTGACTTTAGATCCTAGATCCAGTATAATATCTCCCATGTTGAAATATTTGATGTTGGCATTCAACCTGAACTCCCTACTTGTCCTTCTCCTTGTATGTAGGTGATTGATTGTTTGTTGTTCTAATTTTCCTTCTATCTCTATGCTACATCTTTCTCATATGTTTTGCAATATTTTGATAGATGATGGATCATTCAATACTTTTACACATGATTGAAAAAACCCTTTGATTGTACTTACTTGTCTCATGGGTTTCATTTCGTTGGTATGATCCAATAATGGAGGCATCTCGTATGCTGACGCTTCCTTACTCTGCTACGTAGTTGAAGTCAACTAAGTGTCTTGCTTCAGGAATTCTTGTATGGCTTGCTTAAATGTGTCCTTCTCATTCTATGCATCAAACTGTCTCCTTGGTTCGACATTCTTCTTCACCCATTGATGTTTTACTGGTTCTTGTTGAGCTATGTCGTTTCCCTTTTTAGCTCCTCCGCGCGTAACTATATTGATGTTCTTTCCTTCATCCCTTGCTTTGGATGAAATCCAATGAACATTCTGGTTGTTCGGATCCTTCTATATCATGGTCCAATGCACGACAATACATACAAGTTTCTAGTGGAAGTGGACATTCCGTTGCATAATGTCTCGGTTATTGACAATTGTGACATACCACTGGTCCTTTACCTTTTCCAAATCCTCCTCTTTCTCATCCTCCACCTATGTAGCCATCTCGATCTCCTCTTGGCATGTTATACTAAGGCGCCTAATTGTACTGCGTGGTATTGCACTGAGGGTGTGTTGTGTTGTACTGTGGTTGTGTGGTATTATATGGTTGTTGTGCAGTATTATACTGTTGTTGTGCAGTGTTGTATGGGGATGGAACTTGGTTAAATTGTGGTGTGTCTTTCCCAGTCATCATTTATACCTACACCATATATGCATATGATGTCCTTTCTTGCATCAAATCCATAGTTCTACAATCTTTGTCGTTGTGGCCCACTGACTTGCAAAATTTGCAATATGAACTCTTCAGGATTGTCTGGTATTTTTGCATCATTGGGAAATGATATGGATCATGGCCCAATTTATTAAATTTTTCATACCATAGTCCTCCTGTTGGTAATGGATTTGGCATTCCTGCTACCATATACTGTGCAAATGTTGGACATTCATTCTTGTGGTGTCCTTTTGTTCTGCATGTGGTACACCAAATGACTTCTCGTTTGTCCTTACTTTTTTTTGGTTTAGCTAGAACGTTAAGTTCTTCAAATCCTCTTTCAGTTCTTCGATGGTTGGATCCATCTGCTGATATTGGTTCTCTTCCAGTTGCAGGGCTGCCTGCAGAGCCTCTGCTTGTGTCTGAAACTTTTGTTGTCGTAATGGATATTTTAAGTGTGGTAGCAGTGAATTGACAAACACGTGCATGTGTTGCATATTGATCATGAGATATTTCAAATTTCATTTCAGTCTCTTGAATCTCTGGTCAATATCCCATATGGATTCTCCTAGTTTCTGTCTGATCTCTATCATCTCATTCATGTACTGATCTTCTGAACTTGGCTTCTGGAACTCATTTATCAACAATTTCTTGATGCCTGCAATCATTCTGGTTGTCCTTGGTGGATTGTATGTAGCTAAACTCATATACCAATCAAGTGTGTGATACCTTAGTGTAATTGCTAGTTGTTCCAATTTAGTATCTTCATCTGTGATCTGTTTCGCTTCCCAAATATTTTCACATATAAACAAATGTTTTTCCGGGTCCTCCGACGCTTCTCCTTTGAACTCTGGTAACTTGATGGTGGGATCGTGTCCTTCCATCCTAAATGATGAACTACTACCTCCATGTGGTGTAGATACTTGAATAGTGACTCTTGAACTGGCTCCTCCAGTTGTTGTTCCTTGTGTAGATGTACTTCCTGTTGTCTTTCTTCCCTCGAAATGCGGTTGTCTAAACGGTGGTGTTCTCTTTGGTGTATTAGTCGCACATGGGTTTATGGGTTCCACACTAACATTAATATGGATAGGATTGATACTTTCTCTTTCCACTCTTGGACCTCTCATCTTCCTCTAATATGTTGTGCATAGGATTTCCTCAATCTGCTCCACAGCCCAGAGATCCTCTACCTCTTCTTCATCACTTTCCAAGCCTTCCCTTGTGGCTACAACTCTCTTCTTGGTATTCACCTTGTATTGGTAGGGTACTCCGCTATGCATCTTTCCAGCTGTCGCCATGATCCTCTTGATCTGGTCGTCGTCCATCATGATGGGGTCGAAGGGTTCCTCCTTCTTTCCCTTATCCTTTCCCCATTCCATTTCTCCTTTTTCTATCAGTGCTTCCCCCCTTCCCCCATGCACACAAGAAAGTTTAGCTATCTTAATCCATCGTCATTACCCCTTTGTTTTATAGTAGTATCTTAATAGAAGTATACAACGATCTAATATACCTTCCTCAAGGCCCCCATAGAAACTCTTTCTTCGCTGCGTTGTATGAATTTGTTGTATCTATTGCGAACTCTGTTATAAAACTTGCTACAATACTATCGAGCCAAAACTCTACTGCATGGGTGAATTTGTTGTTCACCTGCTGTAATTGTTCAATCTGTACTAGGGTCCACTCTAACTGTCGTATCCAATTTGTTGCATGGTTATCCTTCAATCTTAGTATCCACTACTACAATAAGTGTGGAAAATCACAGAAAAAGACTTCATGCAAATCAGTAAACACAGATTTCTCAAGATATTTGTGCGGTGTTACTCTAGGGTTTTTGTTATCTTTCTGTGAAAACTCCATCTCTTTTGTCCTTAGCCAGCTTTTGATCTCTACTTTTGTGGGATTCCATAGTCTCAACATCCCCTTCTAGTGACTCATTCTTTTCTCCTTCTCCTCGTTCACTTTAGTATTCTCCTGACCCGCCTCCTACAGATCTTACATATCTTTTAACAAATCTTCAATAGGTCCCATCTACTCAATCCTCTATTGTTCCAACCAATAGTAACAGAAACATTTGTTGGTTACTATTATCTGACTAAGTTTATAATACGCTTGATTGACCCAAGGTTCATGTCTATTTGGGGTTCCAACAAAGCCTCTAAAACTATTGGCCCTCCTAGTAAACCAGAAGGCAATGTAGCGCACAAAGTGCATTGTGCCGTCTCACCCAAGATAGTCTTAATGGGTGGTTGCAATACTCATGTGTTTGCAACCCAAGATTGAGTGGGGATCTGGGAAATTCTCACTAAGAATTTTATTTTAACTTATTAATGCAATAAACTATCATTCACGATTATGTATAGAATATAATCAACTCATTCATTTAGCATATCAATAACTACTAAAGACACTAAATAAATCACATGCATTCAATAACATAACATAGGTTTTACCATGGTTCACCCCCTCCTGGGCTACATTCAGAAAGATCTGGCTCTTAGCTCTCTTATTATAGTAGTTCCAAAAATATAGCGCCCCGTGCTTTACAACTCTTCTCACTCGGGTTGAGATCTATTATGAGGCAGACTAGATCGCACTAGGATCCTCATCTTACGATCTAACCCTCAAGATCTACCCTCCTTATTCCTCTCCAGCTCAACATCTTACAAAATTAGGTCGTATAGTAGAATATTATAACTCAATATCAAAACATGACTCCTCTGGTCTCTACTTATCCACCTGCCGCATCAGTCACTCCCTATGAGACCTAGGTATCTATATTTATATGTTTCTGGCTCACCAACCATTACAATGTATTGAAAAAATCCTAACCCTAACATTGTTAGGTCTTCTATGCATGTGTGTATGCTGCTCTTCCATCCAGCTGTCACTTTCCTCGTGCATGCCCTCTTTCCCAAAGTAACCTTTCTTTCCATCTTGGCCTGCTTCAAACAATGATCTACACCTTGTCATAAATGTAATTGTTTCCTATCCCATTCATTTCCTTTTATTCTTAGCTTTATTTATTTTGATATTTTTCTTTTGTCCTTCAAGAGAATAGTTGAGGGCCATTTTCCTCGCTTGATGACCAGAGGTGGAAGTGTTATCCATAGACATTTCATAGAAATGAGAAGGTTGGATTGTGATGAGACCCCATTTCTCTTGGATATGCCACCAAGAGCCACTACCCTATTTTGGTGACTAGATAGGTGGTAGTGTCATACCTCTACATGCCCATGGTCATAATAGGTCAGCTCGTGATGACACCTCCTATCCATAAACTAGTACCTTGAGTGTTTATGTATCTTATGGGTCCCCTTTTCTTACTGAGAAGGTTTTCACAACTTTCTTGGGGATCCCTGGGTGAATCATCTCAAAGGTTTCAACATTGGCTTTTAACTCTTGCCAGATACTTTTACCCTCTGGGCCTTTAGCCCCTTCTTCCCACAAGGTAAGGTACAACCCTTCCTAGTGTATCCAATCCCCATGCCCAAACAAGGATAGGGGGGATGGAAGGAATAAGGATTAGAAGTGGTACGTATGGATGGAATGGACAATGACTTTTCACAGGCCCACCATGTAGAAACCCATCCTAAAGGGAAACCAACTTACTAGGTCACAGTGTTACCCTTCCAAGTATAAACGAGGCAAAGAGCATAATTTCCAAGAAAACATCATGAAATGAAGAAGGATTCAGTACAACATATTCAAGTACTTCAAAAAACAGAGTGATACATACCATGATACCCAAGCTCATTAAATCATGGAGCAAGACCCATTGTTACTTTAGGACTAGGCTAGTGGGATGGATACTACTGATGGTGATGAATGGATTTGACTGAAGAAAAGAGGGGCCCTTTGGGGCCATGCTCAAGTCGGCTGGCTCTCGGTACTCAATTTCTAGAACCTGTGGACCTCAAGATGTGATCTCCTTATTTATCCCTAGGCTAGGGGACAACATCTGGCTCCAACTCGGGGACATGTGCTCAACGTAGAGCACATGAGAACCTCGTCATCTCTTATGTGACTTGTTCCTGCTAAATCTCAACAAAGGATATTAGTAATCCCTAGGGTGGTGACATCAGCCCTTGTTCATGTATGATATAATAAACAAATAAAGAGAATCTATAATCTATCATATGATCATGAGCATACATATATACATAATGAAACAAGATAATATGAAAATTAAACTACAACTATGTTAACATGATATACAATGATATGCACAATGGATGAAAATTCTTACCTATCCTAACTCACTTGTACTTACCTATCAATTGCTAGGTATAAGCATACAACCAGTACAACCATGCTAGAAATGTAACATAACACATGCCTCTATGCTTCATCATAAACCAAAACAATGAAAAGTTAAGAACAAGATAAACATGAGTTAGAGAATTCATTATATCATAGGAAGTTGTAAAGTTTCGCTCATGGAGGCGGGAGGGAGGGACAAAATCATGCCAAGTCACCCTTCCAGAAAAGTGATCAATCCATCTTAGAAAAGGATCATGAGAGGTCAAGGACTCAAGGGGGTGGCTCAAAGAGTCTAAGGGTTCACTACCTTGGACGTCATCACTCCCTAGGACCTGAGAAGGGACTAACAAGAACTTAGAGGGAAATTGACAACTTCTCAGGGGAAAGATGAAAGATTAAGATAATAAAGTTCTTAAGGCATTCAACCTCCCCTTGAATTCTAACGAAAATTTTTTCCCAAAAGAAAACTTGAAACAAGAGACATGTTCACCAACTGCATCCTTAGTGACATAATGAGGTAAAGCAATTAGAGGGAGTTGGACAACCTTGTCGCAAGTATCCTGCTTTAGGCAAGAAACGTCCTCACCTTTATCAAAATTTGAGCACAACGGTGGTTGATAATCTTCTTCATAGAATAAATCCATGTGCTCAAAAGGATACTCATAAAAATCCTCAAGGTATAACCGAAAATCATCAAGAGAACTTTGCACGGGGTCATCCTTGGGTGCTTGGGAAACTTTTGAAATTATATCGTCATCTTGTTGCCAAACGTCAAAATTATTAGGAACATCAAATGATTGTTGTAAAGAAAACATTCAAAGATATCCTTCCATGTAATAAATGGGATCCTCTTCAGAACCAATCACATCCCACTTACATCTTCCAACATGTAGGAACTCATCAATATTATCAACCATGTCACTATATTTATCATAACATGAAGTATTTAATGCATCCAAGGACTCATCTAATACTTCTTCACTTTCCAAATCATAAAATAAAGCATCATCAAAACCTTGGAAAGGGAAATAAATTACCATGTTCACTTCCTGTTGTGCAGGACCGTCAAAGTCTTGGATGACTTCTTCAAATGGAAGGGCATTCAGTACATCATCCCCAAGACTTTTGTCTTTAATCATATTTTCACCTTCATAAGAAAATGAAGGACCTAGCTCGTCCAAGGGTTCCTTTACTTCCTCACCATCTGAATCATAGAAAAAAGTGTCATAAAAAATAGGGAAAGGAAAATAATTCACCTGATTCTCTTTGTGTTGTGCATGAGATATAGGATCTTGGAGAGCTTCATCGGATGAAGGAGTGGATACTAGTGCTTCATCCTCATAACTCACTTCTTTAGTCAAGTCTTTACTGAATTCTATTGAATCATGGGAAAAATCTTGCTCCTCTTCAAGGGGTTGACAACCTTCTTCATAAATATCTCCTTCTATATCAAAGGGTTCCTAGTATTGAGAATGGTATACATCCCTAAGATCTTCCAAAATCTCAGTGGTGAATCCTTCATCCTCTAGGGATATTGTGAGATTTTGAAAGGTATCTTCATATGTCTGGCATTGTGGTTTCACAAACTCAATAAACCTACTGATGAGGTATATGAGAGATGATATACCCTTATATTCGCAATAACCCTTAATCCAATCTTGCAAAAAAGACGACAGGGAAAGTATGAACAATTTTACCCGAACATCCTCCCCTTCAAATTCTATCTCACTTATATACTTCAAGAATTCTACAATCTGAGTAATTGGGAGACCTCCGAATCTTGGAGAGTTTTTTAAAAAATTTATATCAAAATAATGTGGGTATCCTTGAAAACTTTCAAAATCAATAGTTGGATACACTTGTTCCCAAAGTGCCATGATCCCATATCTTGGAAATATCACAAAGTTGAGAGTAAGGTGGCACCTTGGAAAAGGTCAGTGGAGTTGCCATATATCAGTTTAAGGATTATCAAAGGGAGTAAGGGAATCACCCTTAGTGGAGTCGCCAAGTAAGATTCATAAGATGAAGGCTTTGAGGGAAAGACTTATTGAAAAAGTGTCGTTGAGGAATATTGACTCAGTGTTCCCCGACAACAGCGCCAAAAATGTATCGCGCAATATGTACTTTCCCAAAGACAAAGGCAAGTAAGGGAGATTGGTGTAACAAACAGGATATCCTATCATTGTCACCTTAATAGGAAATCCCCACTTTTTAGGTATAGGGAGGGTCTACCCCAGGGGAGGCATCCTTGGTAACCTAAAGGGATGGAAAATTAGGGTTATGGTCAAGGTATATTCCCCCATCTTACTGGTTACCAAAGTCACTAAGTCTGTGTCTAAAAGATGAGGTTAATGAAGTGCTTGATGTACCTTCCTGGAACAAGACAATATAGTATGCATATACAATAATTGCGAGTAAAAATATGATAATAACACCTCAATAGACAATGGATAGTAAAAATAAGTGCTAGCTGATTTAAAATTGCAGCAGTTAATAAGTTTACAACAACAATTAATAAATTGTAACAAGTCTAATAAAAGCTCTTCAGAATTGCTTGAAAAGACAGTGAAAAGATAACATTTACTAAGTAGAATGATAATCAAATGTCATACACAACTTCTGAAGTGTTTAGCTAGCATTCAAAGTCAATTATGTAGAAAATTTGTTGTAGCTAGATGGTTGTAGCAAACATTTATAACAACAACAAGAAAGTTAGTGATCTAGGCTAAATTAGTGTTAGATTTAATTTTTAATAGCTTAAGAGAATAGTGTTTGAGTGTTTGATCAACCTTCCAACAAAAGAGAGACAAGAGATTAGTGCCTTTAGGGTTTATGGAGTCAATTGTATCAACACATTAACTTGGAGAAACAACAATGATTATACTTATCTAAAAGATAACAAGGTGGAAGCTTGAGAAGTAGTACCTTAAGTTCTCAAGCACCAAGCCTCAAAGAGAAGGTTCAACTAGGGTGTATTCCCTTCTAGGCCATAGTGAATTCTCCTATCCTTAGACTCTTGAAAAATATTTAATGCAACAAGAACTAGACAAATCTTCTAAAGTGTCAGCATTTTAGGGATCTAGAATTTTGTCTAGACAAGATCTTCTTAAGCAAAACTAGCAAAATAGAGAGCAAGAAAGAAGCACCTTATGTTTCTTACTCCTAGGGTTTCAATAAAGAAATTTCATAATATTACATATGAAAAAGTAAACATACCATAGACATTTATCATGAAATGAAAATTGCAGTTTTACTTACTTCACCAAAAATAATCAAGCACAAAAACCCTAGATTTGATAAAATTTCACCAAGAAATGATCCAAAATGCATCCAAAATAGCCTCCAAGCAAGTGTGACTTGGTAATTTAAGCCAATAACCCCTTTAGGGCGAAAATTCCATTCCTCCCTCTTGTGAGAGGTGAATTGTGATATAAAAATGAGAGCACTTTATGTTTATTTATACAAAATTTTGACCTTTAATTAATTTTAGGTCAAAAATAAGGCTGACCTAGCCAATTTACAATAAAATTCAATTTTGACATAATAAAAGTTAATTAGCAAGAAATAAGAGCTAATCAAGCCCATAAAAGGTTATAGATGAAGAAACCCAAACATAAAATTGATCACAAATAAATTGCATTCATCTCCATAAGGAAACTTCATATCAATGTCTCTATCAAAAATGAATTATAAAGCCTCTAAAATTGAGAGAAGAATGTTTATAGGTAGTAGAAAAGATAAAGGAAAGTTATATTATACTCGTAAAAATTACACAACTCCAAACAAGAAATCAAGCATAGGCATGATAAGACAAGTAAACAAGAAAATAAATAGACATGCATAAAAACAAATTTTTTTGCAGATTGTACAATAAGATGGAAGTTGCAGTGATGACACAAAGAAATACCATTCACCTCCATAAGGAAACTTCAAATCATTGTCTCTATCAACAATGAATTATAAAGGCTCTAAAATCGAGAGAACAATGTTTACAGATAGTGGAAAAGCTAAAAGAAAGATATATTATACGCTTAAAAATTACACAAATCCAAAGAAGAAAGCAAGGATAGGCATGATAAGACAAATAAACAAGAAAACAAACAAACATGCAGACAAACAAAATTGCTTGCAGAGTGTACAATAAGATCGAAGTTGTAGTGATGACAATGATGTAAATATCACACCCTAAAGTGGAACTAGCTTGTGTTTTAATAGTTATAGTGTCATCTAGAGACTTTAATAAATTCCAAAATCAAAGTGGAAGGACAAAGCCTTGCAGACTATAATCATGGACAAGATTCAAATGAATGAAATAAATAAATTCCCCACTATAGTGACAACCAGTCATATGTAATCAATGGCATGAAATTGATATAAATAGAGGGAATACATTTTGCACTATAATGGAATCCAGTCATAAATTGATTGGCATCAAATTTAAATGAATAAATAAATAAATTATATTATTACAGTGGCAACTGCCATTGTGAAATCAATAGCATCGATTATCAAGTGAATGAAGGGAATGCATTCCCCAAAATATTGTTGTCGGGAACTCAATAGCATACACCCTTTGACAAAGAGTCTCTACACTATTCATGAACTTCTCAAGAGTAATATTTATACCTCCCAACCTCGTAAGTTAGTTATACGAGCCACACATTCCATTCCAAGTGAGAATTTCCCCACTCGTAGATCACATGTTTTTTACACATATCCTTGATATCCATGAAATCATGCATCATATATGTTTTCAATTTGTTATCAATACGAGGTTCGTCCCACCTAAAACCTTGGATATTTTACAATGAAAGAAACAGAAAGTAAAGTTACAATAACATTCTTGTGTGTAATATCAACAGAGAGTTGTGACCAATACAAATCAATAGAATTGTCCCGTGAATTACATCAAATAGGGATGCAATGAAAATAAATGCAATACTTATCATCCTAGAAAGATCTATCCCAAGATTCACCTAGAATGGGGAGAAGAATAAAAACCCCATGCAACCTACCAAACTATTCCAAATCACATAAGATTTTATCTTTTTCAAATTAACTGTCACTAAATAAAAAGTTACTCCCATATTTAGTTACCTAAGCCCACTAAAAATAGATGACAATCACATCGTTAGCATTTACATATATGTCTGGAAATATAACAACACCTGTCTTTGATAAAATTTGTACATTAAAAGCCTCAAATCCATTTTTTATCGTGCAAACTATAGGTTGGGAAAAGCTTGACCCAATCCACTAGATGACGATAACGGTGGGAGATCTTACCCACTATCACCTCAGATAAACGCTCCCTCACCTTTTTGAAGGAATAATCCAACATAAGGGCCAGTCTCAGGTGACCCTAGGGGGGAATGAAGTGGAAAGTGACAGTATGGAAGTGGATTCCCTATAGGTCAAGATACTAAATGAGAAAAGGATTGATAATGAGTCTCGAGGATGGAGGATGATTTCCAAAGCCTTGGGTACCTACACCAGAGTGTTACACCTGCTTGAGACAAGACAAATAACCAAGATAGAAGCCTAAATGTCAAAGGGACAAGCAAACGAAGCTTGCTTTCCTAAATTACAGCAGTAAACAAATATGTATATCGGCAATGGAATCAATCATTTACTGTAGAAATAACCATCAAAATTATCGAGTAATTATTGGATAATGAAGCACTTAACCAATAGATAAATTTCCAATACTTTAGAACACATTTTGATGGAGAATTAGAGCTGCAAAAAGATGTTTTTAGATATCTTTTAGAGCATCCAAATGGATGTGGAAAATATTTTCTACATAAGAAACTTTTACCCCAAGAAACTAGCCAACAACTTTCCCAACAATAGTCAATATCAAGTAGATAAACAATAACAACTTTCTAACTATTTTCAGTGGTAAAATTGTGAGAAACTAAGATTGAAAAAGAGAGTTTGTAGTATCCCTAATTGTTTTAGCGTAATTTTGTAACAACAAAAAGATATCCTTGACCAATCAAAATGCCCTAGTGGCTCAAGCAATCTTAAAGCATAAGGAAAATTTTCCAACTTAGACAATTCCAATATCTCGTAGTTCTATGTATCCCAATGCAATGATTTTATTTCTCCAATGCAAGAGATTAGTGCATTTAACTATTGGGTTATGGAGTCTTTTAAAAATCAAAGAGCTAGTTAAGCTACCTCCTTGGGGGTGTAATCCCTTTGAATGCCCAAGTTAAGAAAAACTAGCTAAGGAAAACCCTAGGAGGGTGTAAACCCTTTTACTCTTCCTAGTATTCCTTTGTGCAACAAATTATTCCAATATAATTATGATGGGCTTAGTGGGGTTGTATGCCCTTATACTCCCCAAAATCTTAGCAAATTAACCTTATGACCAAGAAAAGAAGCAATACGATGAAAGACTCCTTACCTAGTCCAAGCATTAATAAGATGAACTCCTTTTAACCAAGAACATCCACCACAAAAGCAAGAAATAGTCTCCAACAAAGACAGTGTCTTACTTATTGATCCAATAGCCAAAGAAAACCATAGCAAGAGATAGTAGCAAGAGATATAAATAAAATTTCTCAATTAGGGTGCAAATTTCAGCCAAGTATCCTCTCCAAGATGGGAGACTTATTATATGAAAATGAAATGAAATGATATATATATACAAATCCTACTACAAGTGTTTGTCCACTCAATTTTAGGGTAAACCTCAAAGGGGAAAACAACCCTTACTTTTCCCCTTTACATTATAAAATTCAAATTTAACCCTAAGATGCACATAAGAAACCTTAAAGAAGCATGATGTCACCCCTTTAGAGCAATGTTTTGGCACTTTTGCAAGTCGTTGGAGTGGAAACTAAAATTTGTTGGACTCTCTAGGGCCTCATTCTGATGCGCTAGGCCTTTCTTCTCCAAGTCAAACCCTCATCCGTAAAAACGTGCCAAGTGTCAAGTCAACCAACACCAACACCCCAACCCTAGCCCTAGGGTAACATCAACCTTCTGAAAAGTGACATTTTAGCCTTAAGTGCGAATCATTGGGCTAGAAAAGGGTTGGGTTAGGTCCTCCAAGGTATCTCCTCAAGCCTCCAAAGGATATCATTGTTGTTCGGTGTGTGGGCCATGGCATCCAATCTATGGGATTCAAGCCCCAAGGAATCCTAAGCTAGGCTTGTTCTTCCAAAACTATCCACCAACTAGGTCCTACAAAGACAATGAATACTCCCTCCAAGGATCTCAAATCAAATGCATCATGATGAGTAAATCAAAACAATAAAAGATCCATCTAAGCATGTACATCCAAACCAACCCATCAAAATAAACAAGTGTTGAAAGACCCTATGCAATTTGCCAAGTTTAGCTATGGGAGGGCTGACAAAGTGACCTATTGGGTGAATTGTACCTCAATTTTAGGAGTGTTTCCCAGGTGGACCCCTTGTTGACACCCAGAAAAGTGAAACATGAAATCCCTACCTGCAAATGACTTGCAATGCATTATTGTTATTATATATTTATTAATAATACTAAATAGGTGGGACCCCTTTAGAATAGTAATAAGGGAGAAAATGATTCCTCTTGTTAACATCCTCAAGTTGCACTCATGATTACCTTACAAGAATAATTTCATGGTTTGAAAGTAAAATAAAAGAGCCTAACCCGGTTCTATTTGTTGTTAATGGATGATTGGGTGTATTAGCAATTTGATTTCGATTGAAGGAAATGTTTATTTCATTATACATTTTACTCTTGCTACACCTAAATTTTGATATGTTATTCGAATACTAAGTGTAGGCTACATGCAAACTTGTTCGATTACTAAGAGGGGGGGTGAATCAGTAATAGAGTAATTTAATCATTTTTAACCATATAATCCAAGTGTTCTATCAATGACGCATTATCATCCAATAACTGCAGAGTAAATAAGCAATGAACAAACATACACATACACAGTACATACACATACACAGTACACCAGTGTTTTACGTGGAAACCCAAATCGGGAGAAAACCACGGAATGCTTTTTATTATATGTCTTGAAGAATTAAATTCATTGGAAGCACCAACTTCCTTTGGTTTCCAGCTGCAACTGGAAGGAGGCTCCAACCCCCTAGTTTCTCAGGATACAACCTGAGGGAAGCTCCAACTCCCCAATAATTTGGCTACAACCTGAGGGAAGCTCCAACTCCCCAATAATCTGGCTACAACCAGAAGGAGGCTATAACCCCCTATGTTCTACGGCTACAACTGGGAGGTGGCTACAACCACCTGTCCTTGCCCCGTCCTACCACCCTAAAGTAGAAGTAGAATGATGGAACCACTGTCAACCTGTCACTGTGAGATATACCATTGTAATCCTCTACCAATAAATCTGAACTATGCATCAACCTGTACCTCAACCTGTAATCAATATGTACCATAAACAAGTGCATCAACCATGCACCAACCTGTAACAAATAACCTGTAATCAACCTGTACCATAAACAAGTGCATCCAACCATGTACCAAGTATGTACCAATCATGTGTCAACTACTCATCAACTATGATGTATCAATATGTACCAACATCATCAACTATACACTTCATGTATGTGCCAACTTATCAACTACTTCTCTCAACCATGTACTCAACATGTACCTCAACCAAAATCCCTCATCAATTTCATCATCCAAATTTGATTTGTACATCTATAATAGACTTGGTTTATATGATCACATTCCTACAAACCTTCCTTAACTTCAACAACAATAGACTAGCATTTTCATCAAACTTTTCTTTAGTCTCACATGCCTAGTTTTGGATTAGTCAACAACCCTAAC
>JZKD02S1955282.1:535253-552577 GCA_000966675.3 Picea glauca | reverse complement strand
ACCACTTTGACTACTTTGACCTTTTGGGGCTTCTAGATGACATATGAGGGTCCTCCAACTTCGTAAGGCCATAACTCTCAAATAGTGAGGAGTTATGTGATGTTACACATACCACTAGAAATGGAATGACATATACTATACATATAGAATAGTATTATCTGAAAATATATCATAACTCGTGCCATTATCCATCAAACAAACTTGGGTCCATTACCCAAACCTGGGGTCTCCAACTTCTCATGACCATAACTCTCCAATCGTGAGGAGTTATGTGATGTTCCACATACCACCGGAAATGGAATGAAAAGAATTATCTATCTAGGATATTTTACCTAACAAATTCATTGTCCTTCATCTTATTATTCCACAATTAAGCATGGGTTCTCTTACTCCGCAAAGCGCCTTCCAATGAGGGATTTCACCATAAGGGGAACACTTTGGAGTTCATCCATATTTAATTCTTATCAACCATGACAAGACAATAATGATTCATCTTTACATCAAACAATATTGGGTCCATTACCCAAACCTTTGTGTTGCATGGCTTTCTTCAAGGGTTGACATCAATGACAACAAAACTTAATCAACAAAACTTATGGTATATCTGGGTGATCGATTGTTATGTGGTATGGTAATCTCCATTAGCAAAAAATGTGGTTTATGTTTACTTTGATGCTAAGTATATGATGGACATATAATAAATTGGATCCATGCATCGACCTTGAGCCTGAATCTTGATGATTGAAATATTTTGGAAAATGTTTAAAGTATGGTTGTCATATGTTAGAGCAGGCTTTTGGAGGCTAAGTGAGCTAAAGAGTTGATTGTGGTTTATGGCATTTAATTTAGAAGATGGGAAGTGACATGCATTTACTACACATCTTCCTTACCCTAACTCGAAGCTACCACCTTCACTATACTTTTCACACTTTTTTTGGTTGCTTTGTTTAGTAGCACCTCCATTGTACTAGTACCTTGGCGAAAAACAATTGTGATTGAGAGTTTTATAGCATTCTTCTTTCAGGTATGTGGCTTTTATCCCTTCATTCATGGTTTGTGGGCTTTGCTCTAGATAAAATTGTCTTGTTGGCTCTTAGAGTTTGCATGCAAAATGTGTTTGTTTTGCAAAGTTTACAGGAATTTTTTGTGAGCATTTTGGCCTTGTTAAAATACACTTCAGTTTGGGTTTCTCCCATTTTTGCATTTAAGCGATTCAAACTGAAAATATGGTTTGTCATTCTATTACTTGAAGTAAATGGTTTGTTGCGCTTCCAACAAATGTTGGTATTATTGGGATATGACTGTTGAAAAATGTCTTATGGGTGAATACATTCGACTTTTCTTACATTTTATGATTAATTTTTTGGGGTTTTTCTCTGTATAGGGGAAAGAACAGTCGGGTTTTGTGACTATTGTATAGCACGCTCACCTCATGCCCAAACCTTGGAGGATACACAGTCCTTTTGTATTGTTATTACCATTGTTTGCATAGTTATGAAGGTCAATGTATTGTTTCTTGTTGTCACTTTGAAATTTTGTTGTGGGAAGGGATGGTTATTGTCTCGCTTGCAGTCCACACCCTCATCTCACGCCCACTCTTTCTACTCCAGGTTTTGTTACCCTATCAAATACGATGATCCAGATTATTTTCAGTATGAAATGAGAGCAGAGATATAACATAGAAATATATAGAGATATTGCAAGAGAGATAATAAGATAACAAATATATATCATAAATATAACAATAGGCACAAATATACAGTAATACACAATTTCTATTAATGAGCGAAATGTACAAAACTGTAGAAATACAAAGTGAAAGACTCGTTAGAATGGTGGCAGCTTATCTCACAGAAGAGATGTGATGGCTACTCGCATTTGCAAGAATATAATGTTACAATGAGGCTCCAAAGGCCCTTTCATCATAAATAAAATCCAAAACCCTAACCCCAGAAGATGAATAGCCAACAGTTTTGTGGACCTTATTTTGGGTAGTTTGGTGTATCAACTTCCCAGGGGCATAACTTTCACATATGATCTCCATTTGGGGTGCACAATAGCTCGTTGGAAAGGTGTCGTCGAGGAGATTCATTTTGGGGGATAAATCAAAGCGTTTGGTTATCCTTAAGGTGTTCGATCCCTAAAAAACATCATTTAGGCCTTCAAAATGGCCCCAAAAGTTTAGGGACCATAAAATTGCTAAAAATAGTAAGTTACCATAAAATTGTTTTGAGCTAGTTGGAATAGGTGGGTGGCCACCGATATCCACTTGGATCAATCCTCCCTCCTTAGAAATAAATGGTATTCATTGCATTGAGTGCCCGAGGGAGAGGGAAAAAAATTTGTTGAATCTGCATCTTGATGAGCCACTTGCCTTGCTGGAGAAGTTGTGTTGCTTAGCTTGTTGAAGGCTATCACGAACCTGTTGTTGGCAGGGTTGATTTTGTTTAACCAGTCAGGCTACATGAGATGATTGTGTGCAAAACGAATCTTTCCACTTTGTTGCAATCTTGTCAACCTACTTATGTTGGATAGAAGGTGCTTGGGTTGAGGATGTAGTGGTTGCAGTGTCCTATTCACCTTTTGAACAGATTGTGAAGAAGCTGAATTTTGTAGTGTGAGATACTACCTTGCAGCACTGTTTAGGTGGGACAGTAGCTGGAACTACCTCTAGTATCCTGTAGAGATGACCCTCTAGAGTAAAAATGACACTACAGGGTCAATAATCATAAATAGCATGGTGTTTCCACATATATGGTTGGCCCAAAAGAACATCACAGACATCCAGTGGGGAAAAATCACATAATATCTCATTTTTGAAGGGTTGGATGTTGTGTGACAATTGACACTGCTGGCTGACACAAAGATCTCATCCATGGCGAAGCCACTTGATGTTTTAAGGATGCAGGTGTGGTGTTGTCGACAATCACAACTGTTTGATGACCTCTGCTAAGATGAGGTTCTTCTGGGTTCTTCTATCAACAATAAAATATAGCGGGGTCCCCTTCACCCACATCTGTGAATGAAAAAGATGCTCCTCCTCTTCAGGATCTGTTGGTTCTTCTATTTCAATTGTTATGGTCGTGAAAATAGAAGTGGGGTGTGTGTCGATGATCTATCTTCTACCAGTATTTTCTGAATCTGATTCTGAATCAGGATTCAATTGCTTGTCTTTGATATCGGCCACCAATGACTGTTTTGAGAGACACTCATCAATGTTGTACCAGGGGATTTTATGGAAATCACACCATTTTCCAGTGTCCTTCTTCATCTTTACGTTACCCTTTTGTGGCTTGGATGGGTTTTTGGGAGGTTGTTTGTTAGGACCGACTTTATCATGCTTTGGTTGTTGTGGATTTTCATACCTGAACTCCCATTTATTTTGTTGCTTAAATTTATGCTCGATTTTAACAGCATAACGATAAGTAGCACCTAGTGATGAGATGTCCAGAAAATCCATTTCAGTTTGGATGTATCTATGTAGAGCCCCATGGTATTTCAGAACCAAATGTCGCTTGAAGTCTTTGATACCCAACTTGGTATGCAAGGTATGATAGGTATTGGTGAACTCCAGCACTGCTTGGCCCCTCCCTTGACATAGTGTGGTCCATATCATGTATTGGTCTTCATAGTTTCCAATAGGGTAATATTGTTCCTTGACCACATCCACAAAAAAATCCCAAGTGGTATCAACCCCATATATTCCAGATGCCTCTATGGAACTTTTCTCCCAGTAAGTTTCCCACCAATTTTTGACATGGAGGAGAGACTTAAGGAGTGTGAAGGTGATCTTTTCCCTGTCATAACAATTGTGAACAAAGAAATAACCTTCTAGCATATTTAACCATTTGTCTACGGAATTCGCATCTATTTGACCTTCAAATATGGGAATATCAAAATTAACATGTACCTTGAAAGGAGAGGTGCTTCCAAAGTGGTCACTTGATGAAGATCTTCATGTTGCTATCGACAGGCGTTGAATAATGTGGGAAAAATTCTCCATCATTTTGTCCCTTTGTCGCGTGAGAGCTTGCTCAAGAAACATATTGATAGAATATTTTGTTGTGTAATTTTTCTTTTCTTCCACCATGGAAGGTTTCTTGGGCATGTGAGAGAGATTGTCCTCAAGGGAGATAAGCTCGAGACCCAACTTGCTATACTTGGACCTCGTCGGGGACATGCACTTAAAAATGATCAAGAGAATCCTGCTCTGATACCACTGATCCAGATTATTTTTGGTACGAAATGAGAGAGGAGATGTAACATAGAAATATACAGAGATATTGCAAGAACGAAAATAATATAACATAGATATATTGGAAATATAATAAGAGGCACAGATATACAGTAATACACAATTTCTATTAATGAGCGAAATGTACAAAACTGTATAAATATAGAGTGAAACACCTACAGAATGGTGGAAGCTTATCTCTGAGAAGAGATGTGACATCTACTCTCATTAACAAGAATATGAATGTCACAATGATGTTCCAAAGGCATTTTTATCATAAAGAAAATACAAAACCCTAACCCTAGAAGATGAAAAACCAACAGTTTTGTGGACCCCATTTTGGGTAATTTGGTGTATCAACTTCTCGGGGGGGGTAACTTTAGCATACGATCTTCATTTGGGGTGCACAATAGCTCGTTGGAAAGGTATCGTCAAGGAGATTCATTTTGGGGCCTCAATCAAAGCCTTTGGGAATTATTGAGGTGCTTGATCATGAAAAAACTTCATTTAGGCCTTCAAAATGGCCCCAAAAGTTTAGGAACTAAAAAAGCTGTTAAAAATAGTAAGTTACCAGAAAATTGTTTTGAGCCAGTTGGAATAGGTGGGTGACCACCGATATCCACCTAGATGATATGAATGAGTAAGTAATTAATTTAAACCCATATTCAAAATCTTCCTAATTTTTTTTACTCAACCGTTGAAAGATTGATTAAACCCTCAAAATCGTGGCTCACTTTGTTATTTATCCATGAGAGAACTTGGTCGACTTTGAAGTTAGTATGGATTTGATGAAACAATTATTATTAAGCTCGCAATGGGGCTTCAAACCTAGTTTGATTTTGCAGCAATGACTCTGGGGCTATGGTGTATTTTTTATAATCAATAGTTGATGGTTTTATGATTCTTTTCTTAGCCTTTCATGCTAACTTTTATAATTGAATCCGTAATTGTTTTTTCGATAGAACACTCTACCATTTAAAAGGAAAATGAAACTTACAATGTTTGACAGTTCTGAGATTTCCCTTGAGTTTCATATTGAGCAGTTTAAAATTTGCTATGTCGTGGATATTGTATGTTGAAGTTTTTAAAGAAATGGTTATGGCACAAACGAAGTTGGTTAGTGGGGGTTTTTTGTCATGTTGATTTGTAAATAATTAACTTGATGAACAATGGTAAATTCGATATGGTTTCAACACAGACATTAATGTTGATTATGGAATTGAATAAATGATCATTTGTAAAATAGAATAGTAATCATTTCATTCTCGTTCATAATTTCATTTTTTGCTAATTATATGCCCACCATATTCCCAATAACATTTAATTATTCCTTGTTCTATTATTATGAATTTCATTTGAAAAGGAATGGAAAAGGATTGGATGATGATTGGAATTAGAAATTATGCTATGGAGAGCTTGTTTTTATAAGTTTTTTCATTTTTCTTAAAACAATATCCATTTATTCATTCATGTCCATTCTATCATTTTTCATTCATTACAAATCCCCTCATTTTCCCAATGACCATGTAACTCCCTGTTTCAATGCAATTGATTATTAAATTCAATATGTGAAGGATTGTATCGATGGATGGATTGCATGTGCTTCTATTGTGAATGATAGAGACAAGATTTTGATTTTATTTAGGTAGAGTGTTAATGTATGAATGGTTAAAGGTTTTCCATACTCTGATTTGAATCTTGCTTCAGGATGATTTTTTTTAGCAGGGGAAACAATGGGAGAGGTGCCAATAGAGGCATAGGTAATAATTGTAAAATGGGCCATAGAAGGCCACAATTCTCAATTCACTTTGACATTGATCCGAGAGACTTGAATAATATTTTTCAATTTGGATTATTTAATTTAGTTGGCCAAACGATTCTACAGCCTAGACCTAAGAGAACTCCTTTCCAGCCTCATCAAAACTTCTCTAGTGTCCATGTTCCCCCTCATGTCTCTATGTAGCTAGAGCAACCTGTCAATGATGGATGGCAAGAAATTGTCCATCAGCTCATTGTACATCATCATGGTTGGCCCACAGTATCATTATTGTTGCCCCCTCCTCCACCACCATTCAACCCAAATTCCCAAACTGATTGTGTTGCCTCACCAGTCTAGTCCTCTCATGTAAGAAAGAGACTCAAAACTGCCATTCTCGAGCCAGAAATAGATAAAGGAAAAGGAGTGGCCGATCCTTCCAAGTCTTGCAAAGACTCCTCTAAATTAATTTCCTCTCATGTCCACCTTAAATATGGTTTTTCCCATGTCATCGTTGAAATTCATCCCCAAGCTTCCAATCAACCGCAAACAGTTGCACAAGATACATTAGTAAAAGGATCAAAGGAAGGAAACAGTGAAAAAACGCAAGCCGCCTCCCATAGTAAATATGGGTTTTAATGTTTTTTTTTTAGGACAAATTTTATTGGTGGGATGACATAATGTTTTGGACATCAAAGATACATTTAAACGGAATGTTTTTGGACAACATGGATATAATTCTATTTCTAGGAAATAGTCATGTTTTATTTTTATACTAAAATATTTGACTATTTATATGAGGATGGGAGTTACAAGGCAAATGTTTGAGTTCATTTTTTGGGGTGTTATATTTCATATTTTGTTGATCATTAAAAAAATGAAAATTGGAGTATCAAGGGGTCCCACCTATTTAGTTATTATTTAAATAGACCCTTATTTATTTATTTATTGTTATTTATTTGTCTCAACTTATTGGTTAAGCTAACTAAGATTAACAAAATAAATGTATTTGAACTACCATAACTTATTGGAAAAATAATAAAATCTCAATCAAAGGAAGAGACAAGGGAGGAGAATAGAGAGAAGAAGGAACTTTTGATATAATGTCTACTCTATACTTGTGAGATTATTATTTTTTTCATTTGCTCTATGTTTACTTGAAAGCTAAACCATCTTGATGACAACAAGGTCTTATTGAAGGAAGAAGGATTCAAAACTGAATCATATCTTCAGCAGCTTGTTTCTAAAGGTGTAAGATATATCTTAGGCAGTCTGTATATTTTTGTTTGTTTGTGGATTAGATTTCATGACTAATAAAGAATATTTTGCAGAATGAAGCCATAGTAATTTTATGGCAAACTGATCTAGATCTCTAGCTTCAGTTTTATTCTGTTGTCAGAATCTTTTTGTATGGTTCCCATCAGAGGCTTCTAAATTTGACTTCGGTCCCCACCCTCGCAGGGGTCTATAAAGAGAATTTATGCTTTATATATGAGATTGAAATCAATGTAAAGAAATCAAATGGATGATTTTTGTCTCACATGTGTATCTTAATTGATATTTTCATATTCTTTTTATCCTTGTCTCTTTATCCATCAACACACTTATGCATATTTTATTTTCTTCTTTTTTCACAGTTACATATAATAAATAAAACTAGCCTTGGTCTCTTGTATATATTGCTCGTGGATCAAGTGATTGTTTTGATTTTAAGGCTATAAACCCCATGTAACATTCCCAACTATCTTGTTTTAGCCTAGCAAGATCTGAAAATGTTTGAGTGAGGTTCTTCATACATTTTTCTCTATGTTTGAGTGTATCACTATTGTATTTTATTTTTTTGTTTTTTTCGATTACTCTTTGACTAATATTTCCATGACAGTACCCGTTGTGAGACAATCAAATATTGGAAATGGTCTTGATGACCAGACCAACATTGCCTTGAATTTATTCAATATTATTTTAGAAATTGCTAGTAGTCGTGTTGAACTTGACTGCTCTTGGGAAGTAATTGATAGGGACATAAATATACGTGAATTTTGGGAAGCCAAGAAAAGGCATCCTAGAAATCAACCGTAACCTTTTTCTCTTACTTGTTTAATCTTTTTTTTAATGTCCTTTAATTCTCGTATTTCTCGAAGAAGAAGAGGACTGTCCACTGAAGTCACCCCTATTTTTTAAATAGGGAGGAGTAAAATTGCCTTATCAACACAACAAGGTGCTCTTAGGAAAACCCTATCTAATTATGCCAGTTCATCTTCATCACCCGTACCTATCACTTTCAATATGACGTCTTTGGGTAGTGGTAGTGGTACCGAAGATTCCTCCTCCTAGCAACATTCTGCTTCATTCATGATTGGTAGTATCTATAGTCATCAAGTCCCTATTCAATCCACTACCAATCCTGCTAAGGTCATTAAGAAATATGGACTTTTTCAATTCAAGGAGGATGCTACAACCACCCCTTGGTAGGTGTCTTCTCCCTTTAATCTCGCACGAGCCACCCAACCATTACTGAAATTCAAGGATCATTTACCTATATTCTCATAAAATGGCACCATTACTACAAATGAACACCTAATAACATTTTCTAATTCTTTTCATAACATAGGGGCTAATGATAACAACACTTTCATGCATTTATTTGTCAATTCTCTAAAAGGGAAAGTTGCAGCATATTTTTTTTACCTCCCGCCCAAGATCCTTTCAACTTGGGAAGAATTGGTTTATTGGTTCAAATCCACTTATGGACAACCGAAGAGTCCAGCTGATCAATTAAGGGAATGCAACAATATTGATTATAAGGATGGTGAAACCATTAAATATTTTAACCTTCATTTCACCAAGTTATATAATCATATCCTTGAACTAATTCATCCTCAAAATCAAGATACTTTCATGCATTATTATAATGCTTTACCTTCTCCTTATCATCATAGACTTGAAGAAACGTCTATTGACAATCTTGGTTCCACCCTTCAGGCTTTCCCAGATTATGAAGAGCAACTTGAAAGAACGAGTCTTCCTAAGGGAGACTTGTTCAAGAAAATAGATATGTCTGTGATTCTATAGCTCATGCAAGATATGAATAATAGGATGATAGCCTACGAACAAAAAGGAATTTCTTATTCCTCTTCCCCCAGGGTTTCTTCTTCTCTAGCGTCTTTTAGAAATACTAGTGAAATCACTTTTCAGCCAAAGGCCATAATGACTCACACTTGGTGTAACTTTTGTAAAGAAAATCATGATGAGAATACTTGGGAAGTTAAAAGAAATGCTAGAGATAAGTTTTTTGGCAAAATTCCTGATACCACTATCATTGTTTTATATTGGGATGAACCAAAAGATGTTATGGTAGTGAATACTAGGAATAAATCTTACACTGCCAAGAGAAAATTTGATCCTCCCCGCACTTATTCTTCCCAAAGTCCATCTTCTTAAAGTGTTGATACACAAGATGTCAGAACATCAAGCAATCAAGAAGTATCTTATCCTCTTCCTTCTTCCAAGTATAATATCCTTAACTAATTGGTTACTATCAAAGCAAATTCTACCATTTTGGACATGGTTGTCCTCCCAGAACAATAGAAACATCTTAAGGACTTTATGAAAGGTAAGATTTCTACCATAGACAATCTATTTGAAGATTCAAAGGAAGAAAATTAAACTGTAAATAGAATAGGTGTAAATAAATTTAGGAACACTGTAAAAAAAACTCCTTTCTACATCTCAGTAAAAATCACGGATAAAGTAGCTCATTGTTGCCTAATTGATGGCAGGTTTTGTCCAAGTGTGATGTCTAAAATCATCATGGAAGAGCTTGGTTTATCTTGTACCAATGAAAATTATAGAAGCATGCTCTCTTATAATAATCTATAGCAATCAACTATAGGTGATATCAAAGATGTAGCCTTAGTTTTGTGTGCACATCCTAAGATAAGAACAACTCTCAATATCCAAGCGATTAATATGCATGTGAGTAACTACTCAATTATTTTGGGAAGGGACTAGCAAACCTTAACTGGTGGATACCTTTCACTTGATGGTACACATTTATCCATCCCTCGAAATGGAAAGAAAATTATAGTTCTTAGGGAAAGAAGAATTTCACCCTATATAGAGAGCATTCCCCAACCCAATGTAAATTTTCTCGAAGAAAATTTGGGGGTGTACTCTATCTTTGCTGATGAAGATGACACTATACTTGAACCAACTAATTTTGATGATGGCATGTGGAACATTCATTTCGATGGCTCATGGTCAAACGAAGGTAATGGATCTGACATCATTCTATATTCCCTTATAGGAAAAATTCACAATTTCTCTTATAGGTTGGAATTTTCGTGTACAAACAATGTTGTGGAGTTTGAAGCCTTATTGTTGGGCATTGAAAATGCATATAATCTTGGTTGTGGCCACCTTACAGTCTTTCGTTATTTTGAACTTGTTGTGAATCTTGTACGGAAAAATTATGTACCAAACAATAAGTTACTTAAACGTTATTCCCAAGTTGTTTGGATGATGATTTCAAATCTGTTATAATTTAACATCACTCATGTTACAAGGTAACTTAATTAAATGGTTGATAGATTAGTTGTTTTTGTAGCTTCTCCTACTTGACAACTCTTACCTCCAAGATCTGATTGTATGTTCCAATCTCTATATAGTCCTCACCTCCCTGATAATGTAGAATCATGGCAGGTTTTCCATAGTGATGAAGGCATTTGTGCTTTCATACAGAATTAACCTTTTAAACTCAACGAAATCATCTCTGTTAAGGACGACAAGTTTCCTAAGGGATTGACTCCTCTTGAAAATTCATTTTCATCAAGTGATGTAGGCAAAAAAGAAACACATAAGGAAGAGGATTCAAAAAGGAAAGTTGGGGACACTATTTCCTTGAATATTGGGACATCTAAATCACCAAAAATCATTAGATTAGGTGTCCAATGTTCTGATGAAGGGAAAGAGAAATTCACAGAATTAGTCTGTGAGTTTCAAGATGTTTTTTCCTGGTCATATGAGGATGTTCATGGTTTTGATCCTACTCTCATACAACAAGCCATTCCTATCAAGGAAGGGAAAAAACCAGTCAGAAAAAGGAAAACACCTATTAATCCTCCACTCGAAGCCACTATTAGGAAAGAATTGGAAAAATTGTTGAAAGCTCATATAATCTTTCTAGTTAAGTATTCTAAATGGGTTTCAAATCTGGTCCCTGTTCGAAAAACTACCAGTCATATTAGATTATGTGTCGATTTATGTGCATTAAATAGGGCAAGTGTAAAACACCATTTTTCTCTTCCTAATATGGAGATAATTTTACAACATGTTACAGGATCTCAAATGATGTCCTTACTTGATGGGTTTTTTTGGATATAATCAAATCAAGGTAAAAAGGATTGATAGATATAAAACCACATTTACCACACATTGGGGCACCTTTACTTACGAATGTATTCCTTTTGTCTTATCTAACGCAGGTGCCACTTTTCAAACAGCTATGCAGATATATTTTGATGATCTAATTAGTAAGATTATCCAATTTTATCTTGATGGTTTGATTGTTTATTCTAAAAACCGGTTGGATCATTTGATCGGTCACCTTAGAAAATTTATCATGCGCTGCAAAAAATTTGACATTTCTTTAAATCCTTCCAAATCCATTTTCATTTTCAAAAAGGGTAAGCTTCTCAGCCACATTGTTTCTGATTCAGGGATAAGTATAGATCTTGAGAGGATTACTGTCATTTTAAACCTCCCTACCCCCACATCCAAGAAAGAAGCTCAAGCTTTCATGGGTATTGTTAGTTGTGTTCGTAGATTTGTTCCCGATTTTGTTTTCATGGTTAAACCAATCCATAATATTTTGAAGAAATATTGTTCTTTTTCTTGGACAAAAGATGTTGAAAATGATTTCCTTAGGATTAAGAAGGCGATTAGTTCACTGGTTTTGGCAAAACCTAATTTTGAGAAAGACTTTATCCTATACACCAATGCCATTGAGGAGGCAATTTCTGCTATCCTCTTACAATGTGATGACCAAAACAATGAAAAACATGTAGCTTACATGAGTCAAAGTCTATCAGATTATGAGATCAAATACTCTTATATTGAGAAACATGATTTTTATCTTGTCAAAGCTATAGAAAAATTTCACCATTTTATTTTGGGCAAACACACATAGGTAAAAGTCCCTTTGCATGTTGTCAAGTTTCTACTCTCACAAACTTACCTCTCAAGAAAACTTACACATTGGATTGCCAAAATTCAGGAGCATGATTTGACAATCGTGACTTCTAAGACAATCAAGGGACGAGACTTAGCCCTTCACTTAGCTCAGATCCTGAACCAAGTGGAGAATTTGACGACCAAGATAACCCTCTTTTGACACTATTTTATAATGAAAATCAAAATCTCTCTATATCTGAATATCCTTGGTATAAAAATCTGGTGTATTATTTGCAATATCAAAGGTGCCCAGATGAGTTGGATCCTCATCAGAGAAGGAGACTTTGCCTTGAATCTTCTAAGTATATTATTTTGGGAGACTCCTTGTTTAGAATATTTTTTGATGGTTTGTTGCCATGTTGTGTAAATGATGATGAAGCATAGAAAATATTACACGAGATCCATGGATCATCAACATTTGTCATTCATATTGGTGGTCATTTCCCTGCTAAAGCTGCCGCCTTTAAGATCATAAGAAATGGTTATTATTGGCCTTTTATATTTCGTTATTCTTATAAATTCGTGAGCTCTTGTGATAAGTGCCAAAAATTCATTGGGAAGAAACATTTTTTTACCATGCCTTTACAACCTGTACTTCCAAATTTCCATTTTTCTAAGTGGGGTTTAGACATTATTGGCCCAATCAATCCTCTATCCTCTGCAGGGCATATCTTCATTTTTGTAGCCACTAATTACTTTACTAAGTGGACTAAGGTTGTCCCTCTTAGACACGCACAAGATGAACAAGTAATTTCTTTTCTAAAGTCCAATATATTTTCCATATTTGGTCTTCCATTATAAATCATTACGGGAAATGCTCTAGCCTTTATTTCTACATAACTGATCCAAGTCCTTACTAAATTAGGTGTCAAGTATTTCACTTCATCTTCTTATTACCCTTGAGGAAATGGACAAGTGAAATCCACTAATAAGAATCTCATCAAGATTATAAAGAGAATTATAGAATACAAACCTCGTCAGTGGCACACACTTTTAACTTATGCTCTTTGGGAAGACCGTACAACCACTAAATTAAGTACATGCTTTACTCCCTTTCAGCTCATATATGACCAAGAGGATATTGTGCCTATTGAATTAGAGCTTTCTTCCTTACGCTTGATGTTATAGACCAAAGAATTAAATTCTTCTAATGTCTCTCAAAGGATAAATACTTTGTTAGCCCTGGAAGAACAAAGAAATTTTTCCATGGAAAATCTAAAAAGGAGGCAACAAATAGTGAAGAAGTATTTTAACAAACGAGAAAAGACTGTTGAATTTAAAATAGATGACAAATTCTTACGATGGGACTCGTCCCATGTTGAGAGAGGAAGGCATTATAAGTTCCAAAAGTTATGGCTAGGTTCTTTCAAAATCGCTTTTATCCTTGGCACAAATTTGTATCTTCTTAAGGACATGGATGAGTGATGGTTTTCTTATAGTACCAATGGTTCCCACTTGAAACATTATGTGGAACTAGCTTAATCATTGACTCTATATTGTGTAAATATAATTGTTGTACATATTTTTGTCTTTCCTATGGTTTGTCATTTTTGGTTTATTAGGTTTTGGTTTCTATTGTTTGTCTTTTTTATGTTCATAGGAAGTAAGGTCTGGATCAATTTTTCCATAGTTATGTCATTTCTGCAAGTATTGTTGATCAATAAGAATAAAGTAATACATAGTTGTTACAGTATTCTCCTTTCAAAACACTTACGAAATAGTTGTTTGCTTTCAACACTGATGTAGCATAGTTGGTTTTGATTCCTTCCCATATTTTTCTATCCCTTTCTTCCCTCCATTTTGAGATTCGGGAGCATATCAAAAGTATCCTCTTTGAAAGTTATAAATATTTTCTGTTACGATTCCTATTGACTGTTATGCATACAGGACCATTTCCCTTCATACATCTCACTTTCCATAAGTTATTCCATGAAGTCCCATTCCATCAATTCCCTTAAGTCGTTATTTCCCCATGTTGCATAACTATTTTCTGAATAGCTTTGATCACATATTCCTACTGGTTTATAGAACCAAGCATTCTGAGTTCTAAATCTAATGGAAGCAGATTTCCTTGCAGAGTCGCAAGTTTGTTGATGCCCAAAAAATTGCAACATGTAATCGTTGTCTGTAAATGACTTGCAATGAATTATTTCTATTATATATTTATTAATAATACTAAATAGGTGGGACCCCTTTAGAATAGTAATAAGGGAGAAAAATGATTCCTCTTGTTAACATCTTCAAGCTGCACTCATGATTACCTTACGAGAAGAATTTCATGATTTGAATGTAAAAGAAAAGAGCCTAACTTGGTTCTATTTGTTGTTAATGGATGATTGGGTGTATTATCAAATTGATTTCTAGTGAAGGGAATGTTTATTTCATTATACATTTTACTCTTGCTACACCTAGATTTTGATATGTTATTTGAATACTAAGTGCAGGCTACATGCAAACTTATGGTATATATGGGTTATAGATTGTTATGTGGTATGGTAATATCCATTAACAAAAAATGTGGGTTATGTTTACTTCAATGCTAAGTATATGATGGACATATAATAAATTGGATCTATGCATCGACCTTGAACCCAACTCTTGATGATTGAAATTTTTTGGCAAATGTTTAAAGTATGGTTGACATATGTCAGAGCGGGTATTCGGAGGATAAGTGCACTCTAGAGTTGGTTGTGGTGGATGGAATTTAATTTAGAAGATGGGAAGTTATGTGCATTTACTGCTTGTCACCCTTACCCTACCTTGAAGCTACCACCTTCACTATACTTCTCACACTTGTTTTGCTTGCTCTAGTTAGTAGCGCCTCCATTATACTCAACACTTGGTGGAAAACAATTGTGATCGGGATTTTTATAGCATTCTTCTTTTAGTTATGTGGATTTTATCCCTTCATTCATGGATTTTGGGCTCTACTCTAGAAAAACTTGTCTTGTTCGCTATTATAGTTTACATGCAAAATGTGTTTGTTTTCCAAAGTTTATAGGAACTTTTTGTGAGCATTTTGGCCTTGTTAAAATACATTTCAGTTTGGATTTTCTCCCATTTTGGAATTTAAGCGTTTCAAACTAAAAATATAGTTCAACATTCTATTACTTGAAGTGCAAATGTTGGTATTATTGGGATATTACTGGGATATGGTTGTTGGAAAATGTCTTATGGGTGAATACGTTCGGTTTTTCTCACATTTTATGATTAATTTTTTGGGGTTTTCTCTGTAGAGGGGAAAAAACAATTGAGTCTCGTGACTATTGTATAGCACCCTCACCTCATGCCCAAACCTTGGAGGATATGCAGTCCTTTTAGATTGTTATTACCATTGTTTGCAGAGTTATGAAGGCCAGTGTATTATGTCTTGATGTCACTTTGAAATTTTGTTGTGGGAAGGGATGATTATTGTCTCATTTGTATTCCACAGCCTCACGTCACGCCCACTCTTTCTGCTCCAAGTTTTGTTACCCCATCAAATACAAATGGGAAAGTAATGAATTTAAACCCATATTCAAAATATTACCTAATTGTTTTGACTCAATCGTTGGAAGATTGATTAAACCCACAAAATCATGGCTCACTTTGTTATTTATCCATGAGAGAACTCGGTTGACTTTGAAGTTAGTATGGATTTGATGAAGCAATGATTATTAAGCTCACATTGGGGTTTCGAACCTAATTTGATTTTGCAGCAGTGATTTTGTGGCTATGGTGTATTTTATATAATGAAAAGTTGATGGTTTTATGATTCTTTTATTAACCTTTTGCGTTGACTTTTATAACTGAATCCAAAATTGTTTTGTCGACAGAATGCTCCACCGTTTAAAAGGAAAATGAAACTTACAGTGTTTGACAATTTTGATATTTCCCTTGAGTTTGATATTGAGCAGTTTAAAAGTTGTTATGTCATGTGTTAAATTATGATCTTGATTTCTCATGTGGATTAATTCTTTTATTTTCTTCAATACTTTGATTCCAACTTAATACACTTCAACAATTTCAAATCATAATCGAATAGAAATAATTATGTAGATAAGTAAACATGCATATAAACAACACATATACCCTGGGGAAACCTTGTACAGGGAGAAAAACCCCAGCAAACAGTATTCCTTTATTTCATTAATAATGTAAGATCTCTTACAAATATCCACCATGAATGTACTTCTCTCAAAGAGCTTGCCAAGATGAATCTGACATGACAAAGACTTACAATACCTTGCTAAAATACACTTTTGATATGTTGCCTATTTATCATTGATGTGCTCCTCTATTACTTCACCCTCAACCTGCATATGAAAACTCTGTTTCAAAATTGTGTTGCAAAACTATGTTGTGAAATTGTGTTGAGGAGAGGGTTCGCCCTCTTCTTATATAGGCTGAAGAGGGGAAGGGGAGAAGCTCAAAATAGTAAACTGATTGCATGCATTAGTCATAACTCAACTTCATACTTTAGTTCGAACTTAGAACTAGACTTGAGAGTGGTTACAACTCAGCATTATACTTTAGTTCGAACTTTAGAACTAGACTTGAGATTGGTTACAACTCAGCATTACACTTTAGTTCAAACTTAGAACTAAACTTGAGACTGACATGCTTTAATTCGAACTTAGAACTAGACTTAAGACTTTAGTTGCAACTCAACATTACACTTGAGTTCTAGACTCAAGACTTTAGTTGCAAATCAACATTACTAAAAATAGAACTAGACTCAAGACTTTAGTTGCAATTCAACATTACTAAAAATAGAACTAGAATCAAGACTTTAGTTGCAACTCAACAATACACATTAGTTCTAACATAGAACTAGACTCAAGACTTTAGTTGAAACTCAACATTACACTTTAGTTCTAACATAGAACTAGACTCAAGACTTTAGTTACAACTCTTGACAAGGTAATTCGAAATTCTCTTCATGGTGGATAATGTTTACACGCGCCAACACACTAGATCAATACAATCACATCATTTGCAATATTAGAAATATCGTTTGTTTCTAGCTCATAGGAATTTTACATTCAACCTAAATTTTGCTAGATACCTTGACTTTTGCTCATGGCTCACAAGGTTTGACTAGGCTCACAGAGGTTGTATGTT
>JZKD02S1955282.1:523795-535203 GCA_000966675.3 Picea glauca | reverse complement strand
TTGCTAGATACCTTGACTTTTGCTCATGGCTCACAAGGTTTGACTAGGCTCACAGAGGTTGTATGTTCCCCCTGACTTTTGCACTAGTCTGTCTATGCTCACAGAGGTTGTATGTCCCCCCTGACTTTTGCACTAGACTGTCTATGCTCATAGAGGTTGTACGTTCCCCCTAATTTTTGCATTAGAATCACATAGCATATCGTTCATCCTGAATTTTGGTTTGACTCACAAAGGTTGTCCTTTTCCCCTGGCTTTTATCAATTCCTCACAAGACTGGTTGATTCTCCAAATCTCCCTGGCTAGCCTCAGGGTGGCCCATATGGCCTCTCATTGGAGAATGACTATCGATGCTACCAAATTTAACACTCCCTCTGAGCGAGGAATTCATTCTCATCCACACCAAGCTTGCCTCTCAGCTACACAAAATGTCTCGAGGTTAGAGGCTTGGTCAGGATATCAACTACCTGCTCCCTCGTGGCTATGTACTATAACTTTACAATTTTTCTCTGGACCAAGTCTCGGATGTAGTGGCACCTCATGTTAATATGTTTTGACTTGTCGTGAAATATTGGGTTCTTTGTCAATTTTATGCAACTTTGATTATCATAGTGAACCACCGTCGTCTCGAGCTTGTCACCAAACAACCCAGAAACCAATTTTCTGAGCCATATTGCTTCCTTGCTAGCATCACTTGCTGTAATGTACTCAGCCTCTACTATACTCTGTGAAATCGATCCCTACTTTCAGCTTGACCAACAGATCATAGCGGATCCTAAACTGAAGCAGTATCTGGAAGTACTCTTCCGATCCACTGGGCTTCCTGCCCAGTCAACATTTGCATACCCATGCAAAAATAAACCACCACTGGATGTATATCTCAAACCATAAGTAATGGTCCCTCTAAGATATCTCAAGATGTGCTTTGCAGCCACCCAGTGTCTCTATCTCAGTTCAATCATGAACTGACTCATTGCAATCACTGCATAGCATATAACCGGCCTAGTGTGGATCATGTACATCAATGATCCAATCATCTAACCATACATGGTGGGATCCACCAAATCTGAACCTGTATCAGAATCATCCAGCTTCATCAGGTTGGTAACCATCGGAGTAGACATGGATTTGCAATCCATCATACCAAACCTCTTTAGTACATCCACTGTGTATTTTCCTTGTGCCAGAAATATCTCACCCTGTCTTTGCCACACTTCCAATCCTAGGAAGTAATGCATCAAGCCTAAGTCTTTCATCTCGAATTCTGAGGTTAGCTCCCTCTTACACCAGGCTATTAGCCCTTCATTTCCTATTAGAAAGAGATCATCAACATACAAGATTAGTATAGCAGGTTGGTTACCTCTTACCTTGAAGTATATATTTGCATCAGCATCACTTTTTTGAAAGCCCGGGCTTTTAAGAAAGCCATCAATCCTGTCATACCAAACTATGGGAGCCTACTTAAGTCCATACAAGGCCTTCCTTAGCTTCCATACATGAGTGCCTTTGTTATGAAGTATAAATCCATCTGGTTGTTCCACAAAGACCTCATGTTCAATCTTTCCATTCAAGAATGTTGTTTTTACATCCATCTAATGTAGTTTCCAACCAAGTGCGGAAGCTAAAGAAATGATAGCTCGAATGGAGGTATACCTGGCTACAGGAGAAAAAGTCTCTTCGTAGTCGATTCCTTCTTTCTGAGTGAAGCCTCTGGCTACAAATCTTTCTTTGAACTTTTCCACACTTCCATCAACTGCATGTTTGATCTTATAGATCCATTTGGAAGAAACCATTGATTTGTCTTTTGGCCTTGGCACAATGTCCCAAACATTGTTCTTTATAATAAACTTGTATTCCTCAAGCATGGCATCCTTCCATACTTGTAATTTATCTTATTCTTCAAATGAAGAAGGTTCAACATCACTAATGCTGCTCATCAGTGCAACATAGCCTCCAAACCTATGAGGCCTCTTCCTTTCCTTGAAAGTTCCTTTGGGAGCAGTTATCCTTTCTGCTTCCTGCACTATTTCTTTAAGCCACCCTGGCTTCCTTTTGGCTGGAGGTTCTTCAAGAGTTCTTTCTAACACTTCAGTGGGTTCTAGGAGCTCATTACTTGGCCCTTCACGAGGCTCCTCCCTCTGATCATCTAACTCTTCATTTTCAGAAGAGGGTGAAGTTGGTTGAATTGCTTTTGAATCTTGTTGAAGCTCTCTGGATTTCTTAAATGCGGCTTAATCATGGAAATTCACATATCTACTTACCTCTATTTGCCTCTGACCTGGTACATAAATCCTGTAAGATTTGGATTTCTCACTGTACCCCACAAAAACCCCTTTCTTGCCTGAGGGTTCCATCTTTGTCCTCTTTTCCTTAGGGACATGAATATACATAGGACATCCAAATATCCTTAGATGCCCTACTCCAGGTTTGATCCATGAGAAGAATTCTTCGGGAGTCTTGTACTTCAAAATAGCATGTGGACGCCTATTCTAAATATACATGGTAGTGGAGGTAGCTTATGCCCATAAATAATTTGGCAGATCCTGGTCAAACATCATTGCTTTCGCTGCCTCACAACTAGTTCTGTTTTTCCTCTTAGCAACACCATTTTGCTGAGGGTTATATGGTACGGTCAACTGTGTCTTGATTCCTGATGACTTGCAGAAATCCTCAAACTGAAGAGATTCAAACTCTCCTCCATTGCCTGTTATAAGGATTCTGATGTGTTTCCCCATCTGATTTTCAATAAAGGCTTTATATTCTTTGAATTTATCAAATGTGTCACTTTTAGCTTTAAGAAAATATATCCAACATTTTCTTGAGTAACCATAAATAAAAATGACATAATACAAACAACCATTGAGTGAGGGAGATGACATGGGACCACATACATCAAAATGAACCAAATCTAAGATGCGCTGAGCTCTGTTGTCACTACTAGGAAATGCTTTCTTTATATTTTTACCTAGCATGCATCCCACAAATTTCATTTTTACTAAGAGAAATAGAGGGCATGCCACATACCATGTTATGTAGATTTGGAAGATCTTTGTAATGAATATGTCCAACTCTTTTGTGCCACAACTCGATGGAGCTAGTCGCATCATGAGCCAGTGCCTGAACCGACTGTCCTAACACGACGTACAGTCCTCCACTGCGAGTTCCAATGGGTTTTGTTGTACTTAAGTGGCTACCTTTAGCCCATAGTAGTTCCTTCCTGTCCTTGAAGATCACCCAATATCCCTTGTCCTCAAGGGTTGCAAATGATAGTAGATTCTTCTTGAGCCCTGGAACATATAATACTTCATCAACATGAAGTCTAGCCCTAGATTCCAATCTAAAGGAGATAGAGCCTACTCCCTCTATCTTGTAACATTTTTCATCCCCAAGCTCGACCTGCTCTGCAAAAGATTTTGTCTCGAAATCTTAGAGGATCTCCTTGTACCTTGTCATGTTCTTTGATGAACCATTGTCTATTAACCAAGTTTTCGGCCCCATGGAAACTGAACTGGATAAAGCAGAAACAAAATAATATTCTTTCCTATTTTCTTTCTCATTAGAAGGACTTTTCTGATTTATTTTGGATTCATCATCCTCAACAGTTGAGGCATGATGTTTCCCTTTCCTATGATATTTCTTTCTAAACCAACAATCTTTAGAAAAATGACCCAACTTATTACAACTAAAGAATTTAATCTTAGATGTATCAATATTCTTACCTTTGAATGTACCTTTGATGTTTGGCTTCCATTGAGAGCCTTTCTCGAAAGTGCCTTTCTTCTTTCCCTTAAATCTTGATGATAAAGTTGAGTGCTCTTCTTTCGTTGGCTCTCTCCTGGTGGCTGTGCGACTCTCCTCCTGGAGGAAATCATGCCATAACCTCTCAAACGTGGGCTAAATCTCTCTCCCACTTACACTAGATAAGAAGGTCTCCCATGAAGAAGGAACACCATAAAAAATGGCCTGCACTAAATCATCATCGTCCACTGTCACCCCTATGACCAAAAGATAATCTCTGATTTGGGCTATTCCGGAATAGAAGGATGCCACTGATTCACCTTTCTCTATCTTTAAATACTTAATTTTGTGCTTAAGTGTCCTCTTCTGACTTGGAGCCTAATTCTCATATAGATTCACCAAGGTATCCATACAGTCCTTGGCAGTCATCAACAAAGTCATTGCAGGCATTATACTGTCTTTGACTGAGTCAAAGATGATTCGCTTGGCCTTTGCTTGAATCTTCCTGAAAGTCATTCTTCCTGCATTATTTGTTGGTTCCTCCACCATTGTGGTCACATACTGCTCAAGATCATGCTCTTGCAAGATATTTGTTATATGGAGCTTCCACACATTAAAGTTGGTAGCTCCTTCGAGCCTATCTTCGGCCCTGACTGAAATGGAGGATGCCGTGGTCCTCACACTGGAAACTTAATCAAGCTCGCTTGGATCTGTGTGTACCTACTGCTACACTTCAACATGTTTAACACACCCTAAGCTATGATACCATGTTAAATTATGAGCTTGATTTCTTAGGCGAATTAATTCTTTTATTTTCTTCAATACTTTGATTCCAGCTTAATACACTTCAACAATTTCAAATCATAATTGAATAGCAATAATTATGTAGATAAGTAAACATGCATATCAAAAACACATATACCTTGGGGAAACATTGTACAGGGAGAAAAACCCCAGCAAACATTATTCCTTTATTGCATTAATAATGTAAGATCTCTTACAAATATCCACCATGAATGTACTTCTCTCAAAGAGCTTGCCAAGATGACTCTGACCTGACAAAGACTTAAAGGACCTTGCTGAAATACACCTTTGATATGTTACCTCTTTATCATTGATGTGCTCCTCTATTACTTCACCCTCAACCTGCATATGAAAACTCTATTTCAAAATTGTGTTGCAAAACTGTGTTGCGAAACTGTGTTGAGGAGAGGGTTCGACCTCTTCTTATATAGGCTGAAGAGGGGAAGAGGAGAAGCTCGAAATAGTAACCCAATTGCATGCATTAGTCATAACTCAACTTCATACTTTAGTTCGAACTTAGAACTAGACCTGATATTGGTTACAACTCAGCATTATACTTTAGTTCGAACTTTAGAACTAGACTTGAGATTCGTTACAACTCACCATTACACTTTAGTTCGAACTTAGAACTAGACTTGAGACTAACATGCTCTAATTCGAACTTAGAACTAGACTTAAGACTTTACTTACAACTCAACATTACACTTTAGTTCTAGACTCAAGACTTTAGTTGCAAATCAACATGACTAAAAATAGAACTAGACTCAAGACTTTAGTTGCAACTCAACATTACTAAAAATAGAACTAGACTCGAGACTTTAGTTGCAACTCAACATTACACTTTAGTTCTAACATAGAACTAGACTCAAGACTTTAGTTGCAGCTCAAGATTACTAAAAATAGAACTAGACTCAAGACTTTAGTTGCAACTCAACATTACACTTTAGTTCTAACATAGAACTAGACTCAAGAATTTAGTTACAACTCTTGACAAGGCAATTCGAAATTCTCTTCATGGTGGATAATGTTTACATGTGAAAATGCACTAGATCAATACAATTATATCATTTGCAATATTAGGAATATCGTTTGTTTCTATCTCATAGGAATTTTACATTCAACCTAACTTTTGCTAGATACCTTGACTTTTTCTCATGCCTCACAAGGTTTGACTAGGCTCATAGAGGTTGTATGTTCCCCCTGACTTTTGCATTAATCTGTTTATGCTCACAGAGGTTGTACGTTCCCCCTAACTTTTGCACTAGACTATCTATGCTCACAGAGGTTGTACGTTCCCCCTGACTTTTGCATTAGACTCACATAGCATCTCATTCATCCTGACTTTTGGTTTGACTCACAAAGGTTGTCCTTTCCTCTTGGCTTTTGTCAATACCTCACAAGACTGGTTGATTCTCCAAATCTCTCTGGCTAGCCTCAGGGTGTCCCATATGGCCTCTCATTGGAGAATGACTATCGATGCTGCCAAATTTAACATCATGGATACTGTATGTTGAAGTTTTTAAATAAATTGTTATGGCACTAACAAAATTGGTTAGTGGGGAGTTTTTGTCATGTTGATTTGGAAATAATAAACTTGATGAAAAATGGTAAATTTGATATGGTTTCATCACAATACATTAATCTTGATTATGGAATTGAATAAATGATCATTTGTAAAATAGAATAGTAATCATTTCATTCCCATTCATAATTTCATTTTTCACTAATTATATTCCCATCATCTTCCCAATAATATATAATTATTCCATGTTCTACTATTATGAATTTCATTTGAAAAGGAATGGAAAAGGATTAGATGTTGGCTAGAATTGGAAACTATGCTATGGAGACATTATTTTTATAAGTTTTTTTCATTTTTCTTGAAACAATATTCATTTATTCATTCTCGTCCATACTATCATTTTTCATTCATTACAAATCCCCTCATTTTCCCAATGACCTTGTAACTCCATGTTTCAATGCAATTGATTATTAAATTCAATATGTGAAGGATTGTATTGATAGATGGATTGCATGTGCTTCTGTTGTGAATGATAGAGCCAACATTTTGATTTTATTTAGGTAGAGTGTTAATGAATGAATGGTTAAAGGTTTTCCATACTCTAATTTGAATATTGCTTTAGGAGGAGTGTTTTTAGCAGGGGAAGCAATGGCAGAGATGTCAATAATAATTGGCAAAGGGGCCATAGAAGGCCACGATTCTCAATTCACTTTGATGTTGATCCACAAGAATTGAATAAGATTTTCCAAGATGGATTCTTAAATTTAGTTGGCCAAGGGATTCTACAGCCTAGACCTGAGAGACCTCCTTTCCAGCCTCATAAAAAATTCTCTGGTGTCCATGTTCCCCCTCATGTCTCTATGTAGCCAGAGCAACTTGCCAATGATGGATGGCAAGAAATTTTCCATCATCTTGTTGTACATCATCATGGTTGGCCTATATTATCATTATTGTTTCCCCCTCCTACACTGCCATTCAACCCAAATGCCAAAATTAATCGTGTTTCCTCACCAACCCAGTCCTCGCATGCAAGCAAGAGACTCAAAATTGCCATTCCTGAGCCATAAATAGATAAAGGAAAAAGCGTGGAAGATCCTTCCAAGTCTTCCAAAGACTCCTCTGAAATAGTATCTTCTCATGTCCACCTTAAAGATATGTGTTCCCATGTCATCAATGAAATTCATCCCCAAGCTTCCAATCAACCTCAGGTTGTTGCAAAAGATACATTAGTAAAAGGATTAAAGGAAGGCAATAGTGAAAAAAGGCAGACCGCCTCTCACAATAAATATGGGTTTTATTGTTTTTTTTAGGACATATTTTATTAGTAGGATGACATAATGTTTTGGACATCAAAGATACATTTAGATAGAATGTTTTTGGACAGCATGGATATAATTCTATTTTTTGGCAAGTCATGTTTTATTTCGATACTGAAATATTTGACTATTTATATGAGGATGGGATTTACAAGGTGAATGTTTGAGTTAATTTTTTTGGGTGTTATATTTCATATTTTGTTGATAATTAAAGAAATGAAAATTGGAGTATAATTTAAATAAAGCCTTATTTATTTATTATTATTTATTTCTCTCAACTTATTGATTAATCTAACTAAGCTTAACAAAAGAAAGGTAGTTGAACTACCATAACTTATTGAAAAAAGAATAAAATCTCAATCAAAGGAAGAGACAAGGGAGGAGAATAGAGAGAAGAAGGAACCTCTGATATAAGTTATGCTCTATACTTGGGATATTATTCTTTTCTTCATTCACTCTAAGTTTACTAGAAAGCTAAACCACCTTGATGATAGCAGGGTCTTATTGAAGGAAACATGATTCAAAACTGAATCATATCTTTCAACAGCTTGTTTCTAAAGGTGTAAGATCTATCTTAGGTGATATGTATATTCTTGTTTGTGGATTAGATTTCATGACTCATAAATAATATTTTGTAGAGGCAAGTGACAATACTTTTATGGCAAGTTGATCCAGATCTCTAGCTTAAATTTTCTTTTGTTGTCAGAGTCTTTTTGTATGGTTCCCATTGGAGGCTTCTAAATTTGACTTTAGTCTCCACCCTCGTAGGGGTTTGTAAAGATAATGTTTTCTTTGTATCTCAGAAAGAAATCAATATAAAGAAATCAAATGGTTGATTTTTGTCTCACATGTGTATCTTAAATGATATTTTTAGATTATTTTTATCCTTGTCTCTTTATCCATAAACACACTTATGTATATTTTATTTTCTTCTTTTTTCATAGTTACATATAATAAATAAAACCATCCTTTGTCTCTTGTATATATTGCTTGTGGATCCAGTGATTGTTTTGATTTTAAGGCTATAAACCTCGGGTAACATTCCCAACTATCGTGTTTTAGCCTAGAAAGATCTGAAAATGTTTGAGTGAGGTTCTACATAACTTTTTACTCAACACCCCTCTCTAATTCATGTGGATGAAGTGACATGGATGGGGGAAATCCTTTTGGGCATGGGGTTCCCAACATACAAGGGATTGTAGTGTCTCATTTATGGGTGCCTTTGTAGAGGGTGTGTTTCACCTTTGTTTTCAATGGAACCTTTTTCCAAGCCCATTTATTACCCTTTACCCTTTTAAAATGTTTCCAAGTTGAAGCCAAGGTGGGGTTTCTACCTAAGCATGAAAAACAATGCCCACCTTGAATCTACCCTGGTCAAGTTGGAAACAATGTGTGGGGATTCTACCTGAGCATGAAAAATAGTGCCCACACATACTCTTCCTTGGTTGGAATTTTTGTATTAGCTATTCCCTTCTTCCCATGAAATGAGGGACAATCCCGTCTTGGGTCAATACACCTGAAAATCCCAAAAGGTAAGGATATGAGGGAATGAAGTGTGGAAAGTGAAAATTATGGTAGGGAATGACATGATGACTCATCAAGAGGACCTCTCAGTAGAAATCCTATCCCTAAGGGTGACCCACTTACTAGGGCGCAATGTCAACCACCAAGGTGAAAAAAGGAAAAGAGCATAATTTCCAAGAAAACGTTACATAATCAAAAGCAGTTTTAAATGGAACAAACTCAAATACATCAAATATTGAATTGACACTCACCATAATACCAAACTTGTACCTCATGGATCAACACTCAATGTCTTCTGGAAGCCAGCTGATGTGGTGGATACCGTTGTTATGAACCTGGAACTGTGGTGGCAAGGTGGGTTTCTGTCTGTGCATGTGGACATTGTTGGTCAAGCTGTCTCTCAGTACTCTGTGTATGCAACCTGAGGGCCTCGAGACATCATCTCCTTAGTTATCCCTAATATTTGGGAATAACAACCTTAATTTTAATCTAAGGATAAATTTAAGTCTCTTTAAAATAGTAAAACGAAAAAATAAATAAATCATCTCGATAAGAATCTAACCTACCTCATCAACCTTTGGTTTTGTGGGATGATTTTTTTCTTCACTATGAATTTAGCTTCATTTCACTAGCATTCCCCTACGATGAACATCTACTTTCCTTCAACATCTTTTTCAAATCTATCTTGTAGGTATAATAAATACTTCAACAGCCAAGCATTTAAAGCAATTTCTTAGTCAAAGTATTTAGCATGTAGAAGTGTCTTTCCTTGGCTTCTATAGTTGTGACACCAATCTAGACTGGTTCCAACTCGATTGGTTCGAAATTCCTTTTTGATTTGACAAAAATTCAAAATTTTACTTATTATGGTGCTAAGCCCCTTTCTCCATGTGACCGAGCACTCAAAACCCTTGGCTTTATTGGGGGGGATTACAATGGGTTAGAAAATCGATGCAGGTAGGCACCCACAATTGTAGGATCACTCCACATGTCCTCTCCTTTAAAGCATGTGATCTAATTGTGGGGGGGGTCCTTTGGTATTATCTCATATGCAGTTTAACCATATGCAATTAATATGCATTGTATATTTGTCCTCTAGATCAACGGTTAGATTAATTCTTTGACTAAACTATATTTCCCTTTCACCTTTAAATTTAGATCGTTGATCATATAGATCAACAACTTCAAATAATTGATTGATTAGACATTGGATATCGGAAGTTGGGGTACCAGGGTTTTTTTTTTATAACTCACAACCTTTCCAAATCTAGGGCACCAATACATCAACAAGTCGGTATAAAACTTGTTCTGCAGAACTCTGATCCTGAGACACTGGGAGATCGGGACATTGGCTCCAAAAACATGTGAACTTGGTGTATTACATTTCCAGGGGCCAATGGGGATGATATACTAGAAGACCAGATGTCGGGTTACAATAGAACTTATATATGACCTGATAAAGTATCAAGGCCTATGAGACAGATATCCCAGGAGATCAGATATCAGGTTACCAGTAAATGCTTTATAATATTTAACAATACTCTAGGACCTAGTGTGTCAACATGTTGTGAGCCATCGATATGCTATGCTCTTTCCCAGATCTAATCTGCATTATCCAAACTAAAACATGTAAAATACATAGGATTTAAATAATATAGATTTTTGACTTTAGTTATGGGTCGATCTAATAATCATGCTTGCATCACCACGATTGATACTATTGACCCTGCAACAAACTCTGAATTTTAGGATTTCTCAATATCATAACAATTTCCAATGGCATCCAATACACAAGAAATTCACACAAACTATGGAATTCTTATTGATTCAAAGGAATAAAATGTACAACAATGGGAGCTTTATTCCTTACTCTGGTCTCTTGGACCCCTTTACACACTCACACTCACATCTCACATGATTTTGTTTATGCCTATCAGAGTTTTTAATACAATAAGGACCATATCGATCCAGACCAGGGAAGATATGATCGGATCTCCCAAAAATACAACATAACTCTAATTAGTTCAAAAATAGGATCATTTCCAAAAATCATTTCCTAAAATCTATCCTAAATTATCTAACTCTTCAACCTCCTACCTAAAGTATTGCATTCATGGCAAATTTCCTTATTCTCGAACACACTAGACAATTACAACTTAGGAAAATAATTAAAACAATTACAATGAGGAAACCAACTTCCTCTCATTAAATTCCTAAGACCTTCTAGAGTTCAAATACTAAGTTGATCGTAGAATATGCTCCTGTATCAAGTTGTTATATTTAAGGCATGTGTTAAATAAAATTTAACTTGTTACCATGGAGAGCATAAGGAATTAGTATATCACATTCTTCATGTAACACGCATTTTGTATCAATTGCATCTACTTCCATGAAGTCCTTAATATTACCATTTTCCTTTGAATATCTTATTATGCTAGGAATATCAAGACCACTGGTGTTCTTTAATGTTGTTGTGATATCACTTATAGCCACAACCTTTTGTTGAC
>JZKD02S1955282.1:489328-523785 GCA_000966675.3 Picea glauca | reverse complement strand
AAGGAGGTTGCCCCCTCGAAGAGGCTTATTATCTGAAATTATCTCTTTTTCAAGGCATTGAGTACTTTTCCTGAGGTTTTTCTATGCTATATTGATGTTTGGTTCTTAACAACTAGGTGATGATATTTTTTCACTAGAAAACCTCAGGGACACAACTAGCAAGCACTATTCCTGATGTCAAGATTTTGTTATTATTTTTGTTTGGAAGCACTGGATAATACCAATATGCCCTCAACCAGTGGTAATTGGGATATTCTATGGTGAGTAAATTTAAGGTATCCCTACAGAAATGTTGTCTTCTTTCAACCATCTTCAACAGGTTGATAGACATCTCTATAATATCGCTCAAAACAATGAAATAATATTTTACGTTAGATCCTTGATTGATAACATTAACCTGAAATAAATGAGATTTGCCTCGATAGAAACATAATTAATAATGGCCTTTTCAAAATTTAATTTAGTTGATGAGTTCGTAGAATTAGCATTCAATTTGACTCGAGAAGTGTGAAGAGGAAGGACACGTCATGGAGGGGTGGCAGAGTGGGATATTTCAAATGAGAATGCGAGTTCGAGAGTCCGCAAGTTCGTCGTGATAAAAAAATGGCTAAGTATGGATTCTTTTCGAACGAACTTGTGAGGGTGGGTGATACAAAGAAATGAAAATATGAATTCGTGAAATGAAAAATAAACTAAGTGTTGGGAAGAGGTCAAGTGGGAAAAGTGATATGTCGTGAGTATGCGAGTTCGCCAACCCGTGAATGAAAAATAAACCAAGTATGGAAAATGTGTAAATCATGGGGGTAAGATATGACAATGAAAATTAGGGGAGGGAAACATACTTAGGGAAAATACAAGTGCAGAATAATAAAAAGAAGGAAGAAGTTACAAGGTTCAACACATTTCCACCTTTCTCATGGATGATTTTTGTTTCCTAAGAAACCACATTTCCAAAACCTTGAACAAGGAAAATTGGGTTTAAACTAAATTATGATCTCTTTATAAGTTTATCTCACAGACAACTGAAAGAAATGTAAAGATAACTGTAAAAGTATAGGACACAAGACCCTTTTTGGTGCTCAAAAGGGGTTTTCTATCTTTTCCAGTCCCAAACTGATCTTTAAGTGGGACCTTGAGATGTCATTCCCTAACCCATAGGACACCATCCAAATAAACTATGGAATGGTAAATAACTACATACATCTTCAAACTGAGTATACATAAAATGCTCTGTTTTATTGAATTCATGACCAATCCTTGCATCCTCTCATTTGGAAGGCCTTGCAATTGGATAGAAAAGAGTGTTATGGTTTGATAATAAGAATAATTAGAAACAAAAGAGAAATAAATAATAAAAAAACACTTCATTATGAAGAAAAATAACTTTTATAAATACAATGATTATCTGCATACACATGTATAAAGGAAATATGTACCTTTATGTTATTGAGGGTGATTAGTATTTCAAAGTATAAACAAAAATCACAAGGCCGACACAAAAACACTTTTAAGCATACCTGGATGATAAAGCGTCAATCTTGAATAGACATTCCATGTTCAGCTAACAAGGATTTTGTGGCAATTACCACACCTTTTTCCAATTCCAGCATCCCTACCAAGGGAACCACCAAGATCCTATCATCATATGCACATGTATAGAAACTTAGAATTCAAATATATTGAAAAGGGATTTTCAACCTCAAAGCATGTATACTTACAAGAAGCTTTCTAGTAACAACTACAAGAGAATGACCGTGAAACTTAGAATATTTGTCTAGAATTCATGCCATTGTCTACCCAAAATAAAAATAATTAATTAGAAACATGTAAGAATTATGATATATTTCAAATCAATGTCAATTATTTTGTGAATGCATTTATTTTGAATCACATTTTTAAATTTGAAAATCCATCACACACAAAACAAAGTAAAAACAAGCAAAGGCATATTGAAAGCATTACAAATTCTGTCATAGCTCATTTGCAAAGCAAGCATTCATCATTCTTGCCAAAAATGAGTGGAATAATAATCAATATCCCAACAAACTAGAAAGATCAAAATACAACATTCAATCCATATAAGCTAGATGCTACATCAAACTTTCCTTGAAGATGTGAAAACTCAAATGGATAGAAGACAAATTAAGTTGATTGTAAAACTTGTCAATGTTATGGGAGATTATGATTTATGTGTAGGAAGGGAAAATGTTATTAAAACTTATTCACTTATTTGTGAACATGTACAATAATTGAATAATAATTTTGACTACTCAATCAAATAATAACAAAGTAGAACAAGATGAAATTCTTGAAGTGACTTGAGGTTGAAAAGTATTAGGGACGACAAAGGGTCACTTTAGGGAAATCAATATTTAGAGAAGATTGGAGGGAAACAACCATTGGGTTGAGCTATAAAGAGAAGGGCTCTTTCCTCTTTTATTTCAAGTCATCTTCTTGGGAGAGAAAAGTGTAAGAATTGATGGAACAAATATTGTTGTTGTTTTATATGGTTGTGATATGTCTTATCTATGTGTGATTTCTCTAGTTTCCTTTGAATGCATATGCCTAGCCAATTATGGACTATTTTCTTTGGTTGAGTTTCATGTATCCATTATAATATAGAATTTTCAACCTATCATTGTTGTAGTAAGTGTGTACAATGTTAAGTTATCCCACAAACTAATGCAATTAATGGTTATGTATAAAGAACAATTGTGGGTCATTCTCAATTTTCTTTGCATATGATGTTTCTACAATGGGTGCAGTACTTAGTTAACCAACTATTTCTGGGAATCATTTCACATTGAATTTATTCATTTTATATTGGATTCATATCATTTTAAACACATGAAATCCAAGTTATGGTAGTTGTTGTTGCAAATTGGGGGCCTCATCTCAAGGGAGGAAGTTTGAGTAGGTACAACTACATTGAGCTTAAAATAGGATGAGGCAAGAGAAGCAAATGATTACCATGATGGAAATTCCTTGTAGATCATGCAAGTGGCCCTTCAAACCTGCATTTGTCAAAGAGAATAAGAAATTATATGATTGGATAATAACAAACATGTATGAGGTTGCAATTGTCAAAGAGGATAAAACATGATATGACTGAATAATACTTAAACATGTATGAGGCTCTAAAAAGACTAAAGGGTAATACCTTAATGAGATCCTCTTGGTTTCAAAAATAATTTATTCTCTACTAAACAGGGCCAACCACGTAAAGGTGGAAGTTCATTAAGGTAGAAAAACAAAAATTAAAGGTAAATCACTCTCAATTCCCCATACCCAATCATGCATGACAGGTAGAAAAACAAAAATTAAAGGTAAATGAAAGAAAGAATATGTGTGCAGATGTGTGATTTTGTACATACAAAACATATAAGGCTCATGCATAAGAAGGTAGAAAACAAAATGTACAAGAAATAGTTTATATTAATAAATTTTATACTCAAAATATGTACAATCACTGATTTTTTGGTTTCTTAATTTTCATGTAATTCTTGAGTATATCATCAAATTCCTTTTGATCCCCCTTAGCTATTGGGCCCTATTCTGGTGTTGTTTGACTATGCATCATCTCATGCATTGTACTTATAATAATACAACATGCATGTTGATGCACTACAGGGGAATCCACTACAATAACAAAAAGCGTTAAAAGGATATGGTTAGTTATTATTCATAGCAATGTTTCATTAATACAAATATTATTACAATGTTTTTAACCCTGAGGAGTAGTAAACACCATTGGTTGGGAAGCCTTATGATCCTCTCCTTGTCAAGCACCCTCATCTACATGCTCTGTCATTGAAACAAGAAAATTTATAAGTACACCATCTACAAGTAAATATTAATAATCATCAATATATAAATCTGATTTTAAGGACACACGTGCCATGATGGGGTTGCATACCACTAGAATCACGGGGCTTGTGTCCACCACTATCAACTAGACTGTTGTTGCTTTCATGCTTTAATTAAAACAAATAGACACATTAATCGATGGGTTAAATCAATCGTCAATATATTTTACAAGTAATCAACAATTAAAGTCATGTCATTTTATTTACCATCTCGTTCAAAGACTAAGATTGCATTTTTTGCATCCTTTGTCGATGATCCATCACTACTTCAAATACAAACTTGAACTCAACCTTCAAGTCTTCATCAATGGTGGAAACTCCTAACCTACCCTCCTACATTGCATAAAATCATGAATTCTCCTTATTAGCTACAATTAAATAAAATTTGTATGATGATATGAATAGTATGGTTAAATTATTTGGAACTTACAATTCGTGCTTTTAATTTGAGGTAACCACCTTGGCCAATTTTTTTTTGTTCATGTTTTCTAGTCTTTCCTTGGTTTCTTTAGACATGTCCGGGAGCCTACAAAAAGTTTCAAATATGTTAGATATCACAATTTTTTCTGTATAACTAAGGAAAATTCAACATATTAAATTCAAAATATCATATAGCTTGCAAGGTCAGGTAGTGTCTTCCCTTCTTGTCTCAATCCAATCTCCTTTGTGTCATATTGTATATTCTTTTATTCCCTCTCGGGAATCACCATAGGATGATCATACTTAGGGATTTCTTTCAAATGAACCCTATATTGATCTTTCAAATATAAATCAACCTTCAAGGTGATTTCAGACTTGTTGAATGTTTCACCAAAAATGATGACCAAATGGTTAATAAGATTGTTTTTCGAATTTGGATTCTAGGAATTCCACTGTGTGCGAATGGCAGGCCCAAAAATATATAAATCCTTGTCATGCAAAGTCTTATAAAAAAATGTTGTTTCATGCAAAACAATATGATCATTAGTTTAAAATAATAGGAGATAAGTACATTTCAATTAAATAATAGGAATTAATTAATATATTCATAAATACATGGGATTTGTTGTATCTTCAATGTAACCATGTTATCGTCCACCAAAAAGGTGACTGAGACTGTTCTCATGTTGGAAACACTTATTGATCCAGGATAACAATGTGTAGAATCATGCTCATGAGATTTTCCATGTACAACATCATGTGCATGGTCTGGCGTGCGGGTGGAAGCGTCTCACGAGCCCCAGGATTTGTAGTCGTATAAGCCACATACGGAGAGGCAAATAGCCTCGCAAGTATGTGTCTCGTTCTAGGACATTATGGGTTTGGTACATCACTACTACTAGCAGCGTCCCCATGACCAAACTGAGGCGTCGAATCCAAAACTTGCTATAAAAAGAAAACATTTTTTATTTATCTCATATAAAGGTAGCAAACCAAAATTCATAAACTAATGTCTAAGACAAAAAGTATTTTTAAAAAATGGTGCCTACCCCATATCATTCTATATCCTACATTAAAACTCTCATCATTTATGTTCTCTCCTATGTAGGCTCACACCTAGCCAATTCAAGGAATTCTCTATTTTTCTTTCTCAAGGCCCTTTTAATTGTTTGCAATGGGTGGATGGAATCAAATTCAACACCCAAATCATCATGGTCAAGTGTTCTTGATCCGGATTTTATGAGAAGAATGAAATGAATACATATTATTAACAATTTATTAACACAAAATAACAGAGATATAGTAAAACTGGTTTTCTATTCAATAAGGAAATAAGCTGAAACTGTAAAATGTAGCGAAAACAAGCTTGTTGGAATGGTGGCGGCTTATCTCCGAGAAGAGATGTGACGGCTGTGCTCATTCACAAGAAGATGATTACACTGGGGATATGAAGACCTTTTTACAATAAAAAGGAATGCCAAAAACCTAACCCTAGGAGATGAAGCACCAAAAAGTCATGTGGGCCCCGTTTGGGTAAGTTAGTACATCAACTTCTCGGGGTCGTAACTTTTGCATATGATATCCGTTTTAGGTGTATGATAGCTTGTTGGAAAGGTATCATCAAGGAGATTCATTTTTGGAGAAAATATCAAATGAAATTTCATATTTCTTCCCCTTTTCCCAAAAAACATCGTTTGGGGCCTTAAAACGGCTCCGAAAGTGAAAAACTGCTAAAAATAGTAAATTACCAAAATTGCCAGAAAACTATTTTGAGCCAGTTGGAAAAGGTGGGTGGCCACCGATATCCATATGGATCAATACTCCCTCCTTAGGAAGCAATGGTATCCATTTCATTGAGTTCCCCCATCAAATGAGGAAATTTCTGCTGAATTTGGCCCAGGGTGAGCCACTTGCATTGGTGCAGAAGTTTCCTTGCTTTGATGACTTGATAAAGTTGGATCATTTGTTGCCGAGTGCCCTTGATATGTGTGTCTACAATATGATCACTAGATTCATGTTGTATGTGGTCGGGGTTGAGCTCTATGAGTGTCAGTTGTTCTTCTACTTCTGAGGTGTCCAATAATGGTGGGAAATAAGGGCGAAGGAGATCCACGTTGAACACTGGGTGTAGGCCAAGGAAAGGAGGAATGTTGAGCTCAAAAGCATTATCCCCCAAAGAATTGGTGATGGTGTACGACCCATAAAAAAGTGGGTGAAGCTTCCGATGGGGTCCTGTAAGGCATTCTTTCTGCAAGTGCAACCAAACTTTGTTGCCCACCTGAAACTTATGTGGCACCTGATGTTGATCATGGCGCTGCTTGTACTTGTCATTGGACTTATGTAGGATATCCTAAACATGTTGGTGGATGTGCTTGATCCTCTCAATGAACCGGGTGGCTTTGTCAGCTTCAGTTGGAGCAAGATATGATTCGGTCGTGGTGACTGCAAGGGGAAGTGCAACATCTAAGGGACCCAATGGTTGGAATCCCAACCCCACCTGAAAGGGGTTGTGGTCAGTTGAGCTATGCAGGGCTCAGTTGTAGCTACATTGGAAATAGGGAAGGCTCTCATCCCATGTGTGAGGGTGCTTTGAATTATACATGTGAAGGATATGCACAATCATTCGATTTACGACCTCAGTTTGGCCATTTGTCTGGGGGTGGAAGGTCGTGGATTTGGTGAGCTTGGTGTCTAGCAGTGACCAGAGGCTCGACCAGAATGTGCTGAGGAAGAGACTGTCCCGATCTGACACAATAGTTTGTGGGATTCCAAAATGTACCCAGACTCATTCAAAGAATATCTTGATAGTGGCCTCTGCTGTGATGTTCTTCTTGCAGGCAACCATAATCACCATCTTAGGAAAGCGATCAACAACCAAAAAAACACAGTCATTTCCTCGCTTGGTGGACGGAAGGCCCGACGTGTATTCCATTGAGATGGATTCCCATGGCCTGTCAAGAGAAAGAAGAGGGGTGTATAGGCCATGTTTCTTAGTGGTCGGTTTGTCAATAGCATAGGTAGTGCAGGACCTAATATACTTATTGACCTCCTGTCAAAGTTTTGGCCAGTAGAAATGTTTTTGTAGCATCGTCATTGTATTTTCGATGCTGAAGTGTCCTACCACCCAACTATAGTGGGCTTCCTAGATCATCTTTTCTCACTCTCTTGATGGAATATAGATATGGCCCAGACAACACAACAACCCATCCTGAAGATGGAAATTATCGACAACCACTTTTTCACCCAACATTTGGTAGGTGGTGTCGAAGTCCGGGTCAATCTCATAGAGTTGGGGCCATCCAAAGGTCTCATGGCCGCAAGAGTCTAGCATCGTGGTGAGTGCCACGACTGACGGTCTGCTGAGGCAATCAGTGACACGATTGGTGCTTCATGTTCTATATTTGATGTTGACGTGGAATTGTTGCAAGTATGTGGACCACTTTTGACTCCACTCGCGGCAGGCTTGCACAATAGAGTACATTTATTTGTCGTAAGTAGCATACTTATAGACAACATCTGATAGTGTCTCACTATGATAGGCCATAGGGTGGCCATGCTGAGTGAGAACGACGCCCACAACATAGTCTGAAGCATCTGTCTCGATCTCAAAGGGTTGTTGCAAGACTGGTAGTGAAAGTACTGGGGTTGAGCACAACCGCTGCTTCAAATCATCGAATGATTTTTGTTGGGATTGGCCCCATGAAAATTTCTCCTTACCACCACCCCTGGTTATTTGGATGAGGGCCCATGCAATATGCGAGAATCCCAACATGAAACTACGGTAGAAATTGGCAAGACCCAAGAAGCTTCGAATCTCAGTGAGTGTGGTTGGGGCTGGCTAGTCACGAATTACTTGGATCTTGTATGGATCCACATGTATGCCATGCTGATCAATGATGTATCCCAAGTAATGGACCCTGTCCATGCCGAAGGAGAATTTTTCCATGTTGGCGTATAGCTTTTGCTGTCGCAGGGTGTGCAGAACTTGTTGAATATCTTGCAAGTGTTCGACCCAAGTCTTGTTGTAAATGAGAATGTCATCCAGATACACCACTACAAAAGTATTGGTTAATGGTCGCAGAATATCATCCATCATCCTCATGAAAGTGGCTAGAGAATTTGTCAAACCAAAGGGCATGACCAACCATTCAAAAAGGCCTTCCTTTGACTTGAAGGCGGTCTTCCATACATATGTATGTTCTATCGGGACTTGGTGGTAGCCAGACTTCAGATCAATCTTACTGAAGTATTTGGCCCCCGTGAGTTAATCAAGGAGATCGTCGATTCGGGGAATCGGGTACCAGTTTCTGACTGTGATTTTATTCAGAGCCCAGTAATCAATGCAGAGTCACCAGGTTCCAACTTTCTTCTATACCAGCACAATTGGGCTCCCACAAGGTGATGAGCTAGGATGGATGTGCCCCTTGTGGAGCAGTTCTTGGATATGTCACTTGATCTTCTCATTCTCTAAAAGAGAGCACCAATAGACCTGGCAGTGGGTCAGATCAATGGGGTGCTTGACCTGGCAATGCGAAGGTACCCCGGTAGGTGAGGAGAAGATATTTGAGTATTCTTCCATGACCTTATCTACTTGCTTCTGCTATGTGGAGAGGTCGGTCGTAGAGAACCTGGATGTGGTTGTGATCTTTCTCTTATTCTGAGAGTGAATCACAAAGAATACAAACTTCCCCGTCTAAGATATGACCTTCCTGCATTGCTTAACAGAGATCAAGGAAATATCACTATGTGGGATTGCCTCGGGTATCTTGTACAATTTCCTGTTCAAAGTAATAATAACACTATGAGGCCTAGACTCGTACACAACATGACGTTTCCATAAATAAGGTTGGCCCAAAAGAACATCACAAACTTTGAGAGGAGAAACATCACACAATACCTTGTCTTTGAAGGGCTTGATGACGTATGACAGTTGACACTGTTGGTTGACGCGGAGATCTCTTCCTTAGTGGAGCAATCCAATGGTGTAGGGTTGTGGGTGCAGCGTTGTCAGCAGGGCCAACCGCTTGATGAGATCTGCTGAGATGAGGTTCTTCTAGCTATCACTATCAATGATGAAGTGCAGTGGGGTACCTTTTACCCACATCTGTGAATGGAAGAGGCACTCTCCTTCTTCTGCCTCATCTGGTTCACCAGGTTGGAGCTTGGTGGTAGAAATGGCAAAAGGGTTCTACGTTAATGATTTGTCTACCCCTTTATGGTTCTGGCTTAGATTCATAACCCACATCTGATTCAGAGGATTTCACTTCGGCCACCAGCGACTGCTTTGAGTGGCAGTCAGCAGTGTTATGCCAAGGGCTCTTATAAAAGTCGCACCACTTCCCGGTATCTTTCTTTGTGTTTCCAGTGTCCTTATTTTCTTGTGGCTTGGAATGGTTGTCCTAATACTATCCATATTTTCTCTGTCCTTTGTTCTATGGTATGGGGCCGCCCTTTCCTAGATTTTGTTGTGAGGGGTTCCCAGGCCCAAATTGTCGCGTCTTTTGTTTGAGCTTCTGCTCGATTTTGACAGCATATCGGTAGGCCGCGCCCAAGGATGAGATGTCTAGAAATTCCATTTCGGTCTAGATGTATCAAGGCTGAGCACCAGATGTTGCTCTGAATCTTTGATACCCAGCTTGGTGTGCAAGGTATGGAAGATATTTGTGAAATCTGGCACTGCTTGGTCTCTTTCTTACCGCAGTGTGGTCCATTTGGTATACAAGTCGTCATAACTTTCGACAGGGTAGTATTGTTCCTTAATACAATCCATAAAGGATTCTGGAGTGGCTGTGACTGTAAACAATGAGGGTTCCTTTGTTTCCTTTTGCTCACAGAAAGTTTCCCACCAATCTTTGACAAGGGGAACGGCTTTGAGGAGCGCAAAAGTAATCTTTTCTCTATTCAAAAAGTTATGGACAGAAAAATACCCTTATAGTAGATTCAAACCACTTGTCTACAACATCTGCGTCTATATGACCTTCAAATATAAGAATACCTAAGTTTATTTTTACCTTGAAGGGGGCGGCGCCTCCGCTCGAAGAAGATGCATCGCCTGTTGGTAGCCACCAAAGGATTTGCGCGGAACTATCCATCATCTTGTTCCTTTGTTGCATGAGGGCTTCCTCAATAAACAGTTTGAAAGGATCTCTTGTCCTATCATCTTTATTTTCTCCTACCATGATAGGTCTCTTGGGCATGCAAGAGATTTTGTCCTCAAGAGAAACAAGCTCGAGACCCAACTCTTTGTACTCCGACCTCGTTGGGGACATGCATTAAGACAACAAGGAGAAGACCCCTCTGATACCATTGATCTGGATTTTATGAGAAGAACAAAATGACTACAGATTATTAACAAGTGCTTAACACAAAATAACAAAGATACAATAAAACTAGTTTGCTATTCAATAAGGAAATAAGTTGAAACTGTAAAATGCAACGGAAACAAGCTTGCTGGAATGGTGGTGGACCATCTCTGAGAAGAGATGTGACAGCTTCTCTCATTCACAAGAAGATGATTACAATGAGGCTCTAAAGGCCCTTTTACAATAAACAGGAATGCCAAAAACCCTAGACATCCAAAAACCTAACCCTAGGAGATGATGCACCAAAAGTCATGTGGGCCCCGTTTGGGTAAGTTAGTACATCAACTTCTCGGGGTCGTAACTTTTGCATACGATCTATGTTTTAGGTGTTTGATAGCCCGTTGGAAAGGTATCGTCGAGGAGATTCATTTTGGGGGAAATATTGGAGGAATATACATATTTCTCCCCCTTTTCCCAAAAAACATCATTTAGGGCCTCAAAACGACTCCGGAAGTGAAAAACAGCTAAAAATAGTAAATTACCAAAATTTCCAGAAAACTATTTTGAGCCAGTTGGAAAACGTATGTGGCCACCGATATCCATCTATATTAGTTCACGTCTACATATATCAGCAAATAAACAAGTTAGTTCAATTATTGTCAACAAGAATTAATATGAAAATCAAAACATAATAAGATAAGCAAGACACAAATTTATCTTAGAAGATAATCAAATAACCATGACTAATGGAGTAAAGAAAAGAGTATTCAATGACACATTTTTTCCCACAAATATAATGAGAAATTGTGACACACTTACACCCCTATATATTATAAGCATTCATTGATTTACCTACTCTGACTTGGCCGATGCCTTCCCACGATCACCCTGCCATAATATAAGAAGAATGACATTTTAGAATGTTAGAAAATAATATAAGAAGCGTGAGGTATTAAAATGTATGTTAAAGATACAAAAAAAAAAGCATTAATGAGAGGTTGGGTGTACTGGTAGAACATAATTACCCCCACAATAGCAGTGCATGCATCAATTCAATTCAAATTGTAATCCACCAACAACTCTTCCCCTGCAATTATTGTTTTCACTGCAATATGAATATTTGATTTCCTTCACACCCCTCAAATATGAAATTGGGTTTATTTCTTGTTGTCCCAAGTCTTGTATTGTTTATAAGACCTACAATATTCCCCAACTCCTTTGTCCTTCCATCAATATACAACATCGCTCCTTTATTGTGATCGTTGTCTTTTAGTTGTATATAAATTGTATTGATTGCATATCTCTGCATACTTGGCATATATCAAACCAAACTCATCCAATCTCCATATTTGTATCATGGTTCAACATACCCCATCAATTCAACAATTTCTCCATATTTCACATTTATTCCATCCATGGAGAATAGACTTGAACCATGTATGGACGACAAAGCAACATGATACATCCTCTTATTAACGCAAAATTCAGTGTCCAACTGAGGAATTTCCTTGGGTACCCATCATTTCACTAGATATTTGTACCTCAAGAGAACCTCTATGTCACCTATGCTCTCATCATCATAATAACATGATCCTCCCTCATAAAGAAATAATTCCATGTGCCTATGAAATTTTCTTCTGACCTTTTCACCTCTAGTTGATCTCTCCATGTTAGATGGGTTGGATGTAAAAATTTCCCCTATCCCTCCTAAAATTCCCTCGCTCGAAGATGATAATTCTGACATGTACTTACTCAGTTGTACCAACACTCCATCAAATGAGACAAAGCAGTTAGCAAGATTTCCCCTTACCTCTTTTACAACATTACATGGCTTCCTAGGACCTTAAAACCAAGTACCACCAGAAGGCAATAATATTTGTTAATAATTAACTCCACCAAGGAAATCATATATTCATTGTACCTCCACCAACTAAAGTATATAGGAAAATAAGGAAAATAATGTTTTCCATTTCCCCCACACAATATAGACTAATATAAGATTTTGGAAACCTTGCTAGACTTTTGGTTGATTTTCTTTGAAGCGTGTGTCATGATGCAAAATAATGCAACAAATGTTTCTATAGGATTCTGGATTTTTTGTGATGACTTAAATATGGTATAAACACATGATGATAAATATTGTCTACCATTGGTGTGGCCTCCCCTTAGGATGGAATGCTTTGAAATCTAGGCAAGGCTTCTATGACTTGAATTTCAAAACCATTGGAAAATATGTTTCAATCACATGAACCTTCAAAGGAACATGAGTTGGAAATGCAAAATATTTTGAATGTATTATTGTTTAACCTCATACAAGAACATTCGAGGGAATTTGGATGTGCATTCACTTCGAATGATCCATGTTATGGCACAAACTGTAGGTTGGGAAAAGCCCAACCCAATCCATAATATGGCGATAATGGTGGGAGAGTATACCCATTGTTACCTTAAATAATCCCTCCCCTTGCTTTAGTGAAGGATAAATACAACACAAGGGGGGAATCTCAGGTGACCCTAGGGGGAAATGAGGTGGAAAGTGATGTTAGAAAAAATAGGATTGCAGAGCAATAAAATAAAACAAATGTAGAAATAAAACACAGAAGATACACAATACAATAGTGACATATATATGTGTGGTTCACCCAATGTGGGATGCGTCCACCAGAGAAATTGTCAGGTCCTTCCTTTTTATTATTCAGCAAAATGAAGGGATACAACGTATAGCACACCCATTGTAACTTCCTATTCTTTCTCTCATAGTCACCTCTCTCAGAATACAATATTCTCCATAACATACATCCACAATATAATTCTGTCATAAAAGAGGGTTTACCTCTAGGGAAAAAAACCCTAACATAACTTCTATCATCGGATATGCGACCTTATAATGAACAGTCTAGATTGACTACGAAATTACAATATTTGAATTGCAAAAAAACAAAAATCTTGCCCCCCCTTATGGTCAGGGGGGGGCATGAATTATGTATCCTGCAGTTTTTTTGATCTGCATATGAATTAGGAAGATAATTAGGCTCCACAACCAACAATCTCCCACTTGGAGACTGATCACAACAACTCCACTGTTGTTGTACCTGCTAGACTATGATCCACCTTTGACCTAGAAAATTTCTCATCTTCACCTTCATGCTTTAAGGCCAACTGAAACTGAGTAGGAACGTAGTTTCTCCTTGGTTACTACCTTTGTTAACATGTTTGCATGATTGTAGCTAGTATGTATCTTTTCCAATTTCAAATGTCCATCTTCCAAGAAGGATCGTATGAAATGGTACCTAAGTTGTATATGCTTAGTCTTAGAATTGAAGGCTAAGTTCTTTGCAAGATGAATGACACTCTCGCTTTCACAGTACAACTCATTATTCTCCTACTTCTTTCCCAATTTCTCCATAAACCTTTGTAACCAAATCTTCTCTTTACTATCCTCTGTAGCAACAACATACTCTACTTTTGTTGTTGAGATTGCAACAACCTTTTTCATTTTTGAAATACAACTTATTGTTGTTACACCTACAATAAAAACATACCATGTGGTGCTCCTCTTGCTATCTTTATCATCTTATATATATGAATCAACATATCCCTATAGAACAGTGTATGAACCTCCAAAGCATCATGCACGAGTACTAGTACCTGTCAAATACATGAGAATCCACTTTACTGTCTCCCAATGTTCTTTACTTGGATTTTTCATATACCTGCTCACAAATCCCACTGCATGTGTAATATCTGATCTTTTGCACACCATAGAATACAACAAGTTTCCAATCGTCTATGAATAATGGACTCTAGAAATGTATTTCATCTGCTCCTGTGTCTTGGGACACATTTCCTTGCTTAATTTGAATTGGTTTTCCAAATATGTACTCACTAGTTTTTCATTATGCATTATAAACCTCTCCAACACCTTCTCTATGTACTCACCCTAAGATAATGTCAATTTGTGATTTTTCCTATCTCTTGTTATTCTGATACCAAGGATTTTCTTTGTAGCAGCCAAGTCATTCATCGCAAATGAATTAGATAATTTCTTCTTGAACACATTTATATCCTGCATGTTAGACCCTACAAAAATCATGGCGTCTACATACAATAACAAGATAATATAGATTCCATTTTCTAGCCTTTTAAAATAAACACAATGATCAGAACGACATCTACGATAATCTCGTTCTGTCATAAACTTGTCAAACTTCAAATACCACTGCCTTAGAGCTTGATTTAGGCCATACAATCTCTTCTTCAACTTGCATACCAAATTCTCCTTTCCTTTGACCTTATACCCATGTGGTTGTTACATATAAATATCTTCCTCAAAATCCCCATGGAGAAAAGTCGGTTTTACATCTAACTGTTCAAGATGCAAATCTTCTATTGCCACAAGACTTAAAATAGTCCTAATTGGAGTCATTTTAACAACAAGATAAAATATTTCATCAAAATATATACCTTTCTTTTGTGCAAACCCCTTTACAACAAGTCTAGCCTTGTACACTTTTTACCTCCATCTTCTTCCTTCAACCTATAAACCCATTTATTTTGTAATGTTCTTTTTCCTGTAGGCAACTGAACCAGGTCTCAAGTACAGTTATTTACCAAGGAGTCCATTTCTTCTTTCATGCCTTGCTCCCACGTGTTTTTATTTTCTATCTGCATCTCCTCTTCATAACTTTTTGGTTCACCAAAGTCAGTCAACACTAAATAATACAATGAAGGAGAGTACCCTTTAGGGTTTCTACTTAACCTGGTAGATATTCTAGCAATACTTGCAAGATTTTGAGGTACATGTTGCTCCTATTTTTGTACATTTTGATTTTCTGATACCTTTGGATTTTTTTTCCAGTGATCTCATCAATCATTGTGTATTCTGGTTTTTCTTTTTCCTATTTCTTTCCTTGCAACTGATCTTTGTACATGATCTTCTCATTGAATATGACATCTCTAGTCCTAATTATTTTTTGATTTTCATAATCCCATAAGCGATAACCAAAATCATTAACATCGTATCCAATAAAGGTACACTTCCTGGATTTTGCCTCAAGATTTGTTCTATTTTCTTTGTCAATATGGACAAATGATTCACAACCAAAAGTATTCAGAAATGAAAAGTTTACCTTTTTTCCTATCCATGCCTCCTATGGAATTCTACCATCCAAAGAGATCGAAGGTCCTTTGTTTATTAAGTAAACAACAATATCTACAACATATTCCCATAAATGTAAGTGAAACCTAGCATGCAATATCATGCTTCTAGTGCGCTCCATGATTGTCTTGTTCATCATTTATGACACACCATTTTCTTGTGGTGCTTCTGGAACTATCTTCTCTCTACAAGTCCCATGCTATGAATAGTAATCATCAAAATCCTTGATGCAATATTCACCTACATTGTCAATCTGAGACACTTTAATCTTTTTCTTGTCTCATTCTCAACCAAAGCTTTTCATTTCTTAAAAGTCTCAAAAAAATCATATTTGTGTCGAATGTAATAAACCCAAGTTTTTCTAGTTGCATCATCAATAAAAGTAATATAATGACAAGATCCACCAAGATATTATACATGAGCTGGTCCCCATACATTTGTATGCACAAGCTCTAACCTTTCACTCTTCTTTTCCTTTCCAACTCTGACAAATCTAACTCTCTTCTATTTTCCATAAACACAGTGCTCACATTAATCCAAATCAATTTGTTTAAGATCTCACAAAAAATTTCTTTTGTGAAGTATATGCATCCCTTTTTCAATCATGTTTCCAAGCCTATGATGCCACGGTGTTATATCCACTCCCATAGAAGCTAAAGATATAGAAGATTCAGTATTACCAGTAGATAAATACAATGTACCTAGCTTCTCTCCTTTTTCTATCACCATTGATCCTTTGGTGACCTTCCACCCCTTATCTGTAAATGTAGATATACAACCTTCACTTTCCAACTTCCATGTTGAAATTATTTTTTTTCTTAGATATGGAACATGTCTTACCTCTTTCAACAACCATTGGTTTCCATTCTTTTGTTTTATTTGTACCTTGTACATTCCAGCAATTTTGCATGGTGCATCATCACCCAAATGAACCAGTCCAAAATCACCTTGAACATAATCTTGAAAATGTTTCCTATGGGGTGTGGCATGAAATGAAGCCCCTAAATCTACTACCCAAGACTCAAAAATATTATCTATAGAAAGAATCAAAGCATATTGTAACACATCACATGTTACATTTGCTTCTTGATTTTTCTCATGTTGTCCATCTCTTTGCTTCTTTGGAGATCTGCAGTCTTTCTTCAGATGTCCTTTCTTCCCACAATTCCAACACTCCATCTTTCCTAGTCTGGATTTGGATCTTCTCTTCCTAGAATTCCCATGGTTCCCTGAGCCCTTTCTTCTATCCTTTTTTCTTCCCCTATTCTCCATGGTCAACGCATTACCTGATGTCCCACCTATTCTTTTCAATCGCATTTCCTCACTAAGGATAACACCAACAACATCATCAAATTTTATAGTGTTTGAACTAGAGACAGAGTTACTTACATCCATGACCAAGTCATTCCAGATTTATGGCAATGAGAATAATATTAGAAGAGCCCTGACCTCATCATCAAAGTCCACTTTTAGAGAAATTAGTTGATTAGTAACTGTATTAAATTCATTTAAATGATAGGCAAAAACCCACCTTCTAACATCTTCATATTAAATAATCGCTTCATTATAAATACCTTATTGGACACCGAGGGTTTTTCATATAGTTTAGCCAATGCGTCCATCAGATCATTCGTTGTCTTTTCTTTTGAAATATTGAAAGCCATTGACGCTGCCAGGCTCAGTCGTATCGTTCCTAGTACCTTTCCATCAAGAATCTCTCATTCTACATATGTCATACTTGTCAACTTTTTTGTTTTTCTGTCCAACAGTAGGAAAAGATCCTCCTGATATAAATAATCTCCCATCTGCATCTTCCATAACTGGTAGTGTTGGTAGTTAAATTTCTCGACTCTAAACTTTCCATATTCCTCCATTACTCCCACTCAAACCAGGAACCCTCTTTTCCTACGAGTTACCTTTTTCTTTGATACTAGTTGTAGAAAAAATAGGATCACGGAGCAATAAAATAAAACAAATGTGGACATAAAACACAAAAGATACACAATACAATAGAGACACAGATATACGTGGTTCACCCAGTGTGGGATACGTCCACTAGAAAATTTTCTAGGTCCTTCCTTTTTATTATTTAGAAAAATGAAGGGACACAACCTATAACACACCATCTCACAATCTCCTCTCTAAGAACACAATATTATCCATAACATACAGTCACAATACAATTCACTCATAAATAAGGATTTCCTTCTAGGGAAAAAAACCCTAACATAACTTCTATCATCAGATTTGAGACCTTATATGAACGGTCTATATTGACAATGAAATTACAATATTTGTATTGCATTTAAAAACAAAAATGTTGACCCCCTCATGGTCGGGGAGGGGTATGAATTGTGTATCCTGCAATTTCTTTGACCTACATATGAATTAGGAAGATAATCAGGATCCACAACCAACAAGTGAGATTATTGAAGTGCTACCCCTATAGGTCAAAGTACTAAGTGGAGGATGGCCTAATAATGGGTCTCGATGTTGGTTTATGATTTCCAAGTGCGTGAGTACCTGTGGAAGATGTTTGTACCTACCCGAGACACAAGAGACAAGTGTACAAGCTCAAAGTTAAGTGGAAATTTAATTTAATCTTGTTGTCCCTAAATACAACGGTGAACAAGAGTATATATCAGCAAAGAAAATAACCAATTACTATAGATTTAACCACTTAAAGCATCAAAGATTTGTTGGAAGATGAAGCATAAAACATGTATAGTAATCTCCAATACTTTAGCACAAGCTTTAGTAGTTTTAGAGGTTTTTTATGTGATGTTTTCAGAGTATGTTTGTAACAGCCAAGTGACTATAGAAAATATTTTCTACAACAACAATTTTTAACCACGAAAACAAGTGAGTAATCTGATAAAAAGTTCACCAATTAGTAGTAGAATGATAATAATGGTTTACTAGCAAATTTCCACGGTTAAAATGCAAGTTAAAATCAAGATATAATATGATTTGTTTCAACCCTAATGGTTGTAGCTTTTACTTAGCTATATCTTAAAATCCACTTGACCAATCTAGATGCCCTAGAGGATTTAGCAAGCTTAAAGCATATATAAAAGATCCCAACTTAGACAATTCCAATATCTCGTAAGTCCACATATCCCAATACAATGATTTTGTTTCTCCAAGAAATTGGTGCCTTTAACTATTGGGTTATGGAGTCTTTAAAATTAAAGAGCTAGTTGTGCTACTTCCTTGGGGATATAAACCCTTTTACTCCCCAAGGCAAGCAATACTAGCTAGGAAAAACCTAGGAGGGTGTAAACCCTTTTACTTCTCCTAGTATTCCTTTGTGAAAAAAAATATTCCAAAGCAATTATAATGGCCTTAGTGGGGTTGTTTACTCTTATACTCCCCAAAATATTAACAAATTAACCTTTCAACCAAGAAAAGAAGCAATAACAAGAGATATGCCTTACCTAGTCCAAGCAATAACAAGATAAACTACTTTTAACCAAGAAAATTCCACCATAAAAGAAATAAATATCCTCCAAGAAATATAGTGCCTTACTTCTTCATCCAATAGCCAAGAAAAATCATCATAAGATATAGTAATAAAAAGAGATAGATAAAATTTCCCAAGTAGGGCACAAATTTCAGCCAAGTAGTCTTCTCACGATGGGAGAGCTATGATAAAATGAAAAGAGTTTGATCTATATTTGTACAAATTCTCCTAAAAGTGTTTTTCCACTTAATTTTAGGGTAACCACAAAGTAAGGGGTCAACAACCCTCAATTTTTCCCTTTGCATTATCAAATTCAAACTTATCTTGAAAACAATGCACATAAGAAACCCTAATGTGACATCATCCCTCTAAAGGGTGACATTTTGACACTTTTTGCAAGTTGTTGGAGTAAAGAATGGAATTATTTGGGCCTTCTAGGTCCTCCCTCTTATGTGATAGGGTTTTCTCCTTCAAGCCAAGCCTTCTCCCATCAAAACTTGCCAAGTGTCCATTGTCAAAACCTTCACCACCAAAATGCTAGCCCTAGGTTTTTACAATGGACATTTGGCATGTTTTGGGATAGTAGGGGATAGGTAAGGTCTTATATGGTGTCTCCTTTTGCCTCCAAAGGAAATGTTGATATTCCTTATTTTCCCAAGTTGTGGTTCATGGTATCCAGCATGTGGGCTTCAAGCCCCAAGGAATCCCAAGCTAGGATTGTTCTTCCAAAATTGTCCACCAACTAGGTCCTGCAAAGACAATGAATACACCCTCCAAGGATCTCAAGTCAAATGCATCATGATAATTAAATAAAATCAATAAGAGAGCCACCTAAGAATGTGCATCAAAAGCCACCTCATCAAACTAAACAAGTGCTCAAAGACCCTATGCAATTTTCCAAGTTTAGGTATGGGAGGGTTGACAATGCAACCTATTGGGTGAATCATACCTCAAGTTTAGGAGTGTTTCCCGAGTGGACCTCTCTCTAAGTCATGTGAAGAAAGTGATATTGATGGGGGAAAGACTTTTTGGCATGGGGTCCATGACATACAAGGTATCGTAGTGTCTCATTTATGGGTGCCTTTGTAGAGGGTGTGTTGCACCTTCATTTTCAATGCATCCTTTTTCCAAGCCCATTTATTGCCATTAATTAATTAAGGTCCAAACATTGGGTACTCTCTATGGGTTAATTGATTAGCTTGGGGGGTATTAACACAGATTCACTTGAAGCTATAGGTACACAAAGTGCCATATACATGGAAAGAAAGAGACATTTCATGCATGTACACACCTCAACAAGTGGGGCATTTATATGATGTGAATTTTCTTTTGCAGGCCTTTGATTTTTTTAAGAGAAGCATTTCATCGTTCTCAAGACCTCTTTGGGTGAGCATCTGGAAGGTTCATAATATGGATTTTATCTTTTTCCAGCTACATTCCCTCTTGGCCTTCAGCCCCTTCTTCCCATGAAATGAGGGACAATCCCTTCTTGGATCAATACACCCAAAAATCCCAAAAGATAAGGAGATAAGGGGATGAAGTGTGGAAAGTGGCAAGTATGGTTGGGAATGGTACAATGACCTGTCAAGGGGACCTCCCATTAGAAAACCTATCCCTAAGGGTGACCACTTACTAGGATGTAACCACCAAGGTGAAAATAGGGCAAAGAGCACAATTTCCAAGTAGACGTTACATAATCAAAGTAGTTCTAAATGCAAAAAACTCAAATGCCTCAAATATTGAAATGACACTCACCATAATACATGGCTTGTACCTCATGGAGAAATACTCAATGTCTTATGGAAGCCAACTGATGTGGTGGATACCCTCATGATGAACCTTGTATCTATGGTGGTGAGGTGGGCCTTTGTCTGTGCAAGTGGACACTATCAACCATCTATCTCTCATTGCTCCATGTCTGCAACTTGAGGGCCTCAAGACATCATCTCCTTAGTTATCCCTAAGAAATGGGGATAACAATCCAAACATCACATTAATGCAAAGGGTTTATGACAAGTCCCTTGTATTAATCAAATTCTAATGTAATCTCTATAAGATGATGTGGGACTTTGTCACACCGAATAGGTCATTGAACATGACTTAGAGAAAAAATTCAAAACAAAAATACATAACTGTTTAGGCTTCATAACCTGTGTAAACTACTACTATAAACAAAAACAAAAAAAAACTATCTTTTTTTGGTCATTGATAATGGTTTACCTACCTATTGATGGAATACTTACTCCTCTTAAGGGTCTCACATCATAGATGTCCTCTGTGTGGTTAAGATTAAATTCCACTTATTTTTAATTTGATGGACCCTTCTCCAATGATATCCTTTATCCATAATTCCCATTTTTTCTACCCTAACAAGGTGCTTGTTTTATGAAGAGTAGTGAGGTTCTCTATATCCCAATATGACATAGATGTTTTCATGTTGTCATGCTATATGACAACATCTAAAAAAATAAACTAGTGGTGATCCATCTTAAAATTAGATCTATCAAACACTGAGAAGGATCAAATTTTTTAAGACAAGGAATGAAATTTAAAAAATAAAATGCAACTCGAGAAATTTGATCTCTCATGGTTCTTGATAGATCTAGGTTTAATATGGATTTACACTATTTTATTTTTTTATACTTTTTCATGTATATAAATGATAATGTCTATGCCATACTCAGTTCTAGATCACCTACATACTCTCTGTGCAATTAAAATACATTCATGTATTTCCATAACCCATGAGAAGAACATCCATTGTCTTGAATAAGTATTTACAACTTTACAAAATGGCACCAAGATGTTGATTATCTTAAATTTTGTGTGAACTAGGATAGACTCAACATTTCTTTAACAAATATTTATTCTCTAAATTCCAATTTCCAAATGACATTCATGGATAATGAAGTTTCATAGTAATGGAAACCTATTTATGTAAATCGTGTGAACTATTTTCCTATATTGTACACCCACTCATTCAACGATGACCATGTTATCCCCATTTTGTGAATACCTAAGGAGATGGTGTCTCGAGGCCCTCAAGTTACAGATATGGAGTGTCAAGAGACTACATGACTAGAAGTACCCTTTGCACAGATGGAAAACCCACTCACCACCATAGATAGTCACATGTTTGCAAATGGAATCCACCACACCAGTTGGCTTCCGGAAGGTAGTGGGCCTTGCTCCATGACGTAAGAGTCAGTATTATGGTGAGCATCATTTCAATATTCAAACCATTTGATTATGTGTATCTCAAATTGCTCTCAATTTAATAATATGAGCTTGGGCATTATTCCTTTTTCCCTACTTCACCTTGGTGGTTGACATGGTGCCCTAAAAAGTGGTTTTCCTTAGGGATGGGTTTGCTACTGGGAACTCCCTTAATGAGCCATCGTACCATTCTCGACCATATTTACCACTTTCCATCATTATTCCCCTCCATTTCATTATCTCTTGGATTTTAGGGTATATTGACCCAGGAAGGGGTTGTCCCTCATTCTATGGGAAGAAGGGGTTAAAGGCCCATAGGAGTTGGTGTTGGGTAAAAGATAAAAGCCTTATAGAAACCCTCCATATGCTTTGCCCAAGTATCACCCAAGAAAGAAATGAAACGTTTATATTTGAATAAAGGGGACCCACAATATAATAAAGAATGCTTAAAAGGTTAGTTGAAGTATAGGATGTTTCATCACGAGCTGACCTATCACGTCCATGGATATCTAGTGGTATGACATTGTCACCATTTTGTCACCAAACCAACACAATGGCTCTTAGTTGCATGGCTGAGAGAAAGGGGGCCTCATCACGAGCCAACGTTCTCATTTCCATTAGGTGTTTGTGGGTGACATTGCCAACACCTGGTCACCACACCAGGGTAGTGATCGTCAACCTCTCCTTATGTTATATTGAAAGAAAAGAAAGAAAGAAAGATAAAAAGAAATCAAGGGGCTTGGAAAAAGTGCATTGCAGATGAAGGTACCACACACCCTCTACAAAGGAATCCATGAATGAGACACTACAACCCCTTGTATGTCATTAGCCCTATGCCCATTGAGTCTTGACCCCTACCACTTCATCCACTTTACATGGCTTAGAGAGGGATATCTTGGAAGCTCCCCTTGACCTAGGGAAATACCTACCCAATAGGATACCTCGTCAACCCTCCCATATTTAAGCTTGACAAGTCACATAATGTCTTTGAGTTGTTAATTGTTTGATATAGTGATTTTTGATGCACATGCTTGGATGGTTTATTTATTGATTGGATTCACTTATCATGATGTTATGACTTGAGATCCTTTGAGAGCATGTTCATTTGTATTTTCAGGACCTAGTTGGTGGAAAGTTTTGGAAGAACAACCCTACCTTGGGATTCCATGGGGATACAAGCCCACAGGTTAGATGCCAGGGGCACACATGCCAGATGAGAGAGATGAAACTTCGACAACCTTGATGATGAATTGAAAAATATACCCCACCCCTTGCTTTCCAAATGATTTTCCCATGAGGGGAAAAACGTTCTACTTTTGATTTTGACATCATGATCTTGGGGGCTATGGCATGGTGGTGAGGTGCCATTATTTGACACATGGACATATGAGGAGGAGAAGGGTCTTCACCATGATGAGAGTGCCTGGATGCTTGACATGTGGCCTTTGGAGGCATATCCATGCTTCTCCAACACCAACAACTTCATCAAAGTGGTAAAATGTCCCCTAAATGGGTGATGCCCTCCTAAATTAGAGTTTTATTTGTGCAAAAAGTGAAAATTTAAGTGAATTGTTTAATATTGTTTTGTTAAGGGGGGAAGATTAGGGTTGTTGACCCCTAATATTGTGTTTTACTTCTTAATTTGTGGACAAACCATGTTAGCTACATTTTGTATAAATAGAGACCATAAGATCTCATTTTAAAACATAACTCTCCCTCTTGTGAGAGGATTTGATCTGAAATTTTTGGCCCTCTTGGCTCTTTCTATCTCTTTTGCACTTGTGTATGGCTATACTTATGAATGTTTGATGGAAGAAGTGATGTGCTAGCCTTGGAAGGCTATTATATTGCTATTGTGGTGGATTATCTTGGCATTTTTCCTTGAATTGGGATGGTTTTTAGTTTCTTGCTATCATTTGTTTCAAGTCAAGGTTATTGTGCTAGGAACTAGGTGGGAAGTATAAGTTCATACACCCCCACCTTAGGCTTCATCACTTTATGCTTCATCTTATTGCTTTAACAAGGGTTTACTAAGAGAATTATAAGGGAATACACCATCTTAGCTTAAACCCTAGCCTAGAGAAACTTTCTTTGGGAAGTAAAAGGGCTTACATCCCCAAGGAGGTAGCTTCTCTAAGATCCTTTTGACTCCATTAACCCAATAGCAAAGGCACTAGTCATACTCTTTTTTGCATTGGAGATATAAAATCATTGCCTTGGGAAACACATTTTTTGGTCTTTCGGAAGGTTTACTGCTTGAAGTTGATTTTTTTCATTGAGAGGAGTCTTCCCCCACTAGGGCATCCCATCTTTCCCAACACTCTAATTTATGTTACAAATTTTAACCTACAGCCATTAGGGCTGCATAACCCTAGCTACTTACATTCTCATAACTCCTAAACTAACCCTAGACTAGATCTCTAACTTCACTCACCTAATCTACTAACTAGGGCACATATTTTGGGCTAATTGTTGGCAGCTTTTGATGGTTAATTTTTCTTTTGCATGCCATTGAAAACTACAGCCATAAGGCTGAAATTTTCTGCAAAAAACACATGTTATAACAACTTGCTTTACTCAACCTCATAGTGCCATTTTTCATTCATAATTGATTCCCTAATTCATTGATAATATTGTTGATTGATCTCATGCTTTACATGTTGATTTGAATTTTTTATTTTCTGATATAAACTGATATCTACTGCTGCAAATTAGGGACATCAAGCTTAACTTTCTGATCCAACTAACATTTATCATTGCAAAGTGTCTTTTCTTGTGTCTCAGGCATGTACAATCATCCAGAGAAGTACTATACCTATGGGGCAATAATTACTTGACTTGAAAGGCATCTCTCCCTACCTTTTATTCCAATTAGACCTGACCTCTAGGGGATTCACTTCCATTTTCCTCCATCTCCATCTCAATCCCCCTAGGGTCACCGAGATTGCCTCCCTAGAGTAACCTAGTCACCCTTGAAGTGTGGGACCGACTATGAGGTGACATTGGGTGTAGGATTTCCAAGTTGTAGAAATTGTTTTGTGGTTGGGTCAGGATTTTCCCAACCTACATCTTGCACTATAACATTTTGGCGTCATTTCCGGGGAATATTATGAATCTTCTTCATACCCAAAATGACACTTTGGTAAGGTATACCAAAGCCTTTCCCTTAGCTTTCCTCGCAACTCCACCCAAGGGACATTCCCTTTCCATCTCATTGAAAAATATTTTCCTAAAAGCTTGTCTGGCAACTCCACCATTCCACCAAAGAAATGTGCAACCAACAAACCCTCCAGGGGTTGTAAAGCACCACCCAAAGGGCCTAGTCCCCCAAATTCCCTCATCCCTCATAATTTCTCCTCTACCTCTCCTAGTCCTTCATCCTCACCTATTATTTCCACACCTCCACCTTCACCTATACCCACCTCACCAAGCATTACTTGGAGCCTGCAAAATAAAGAGGCACACAAACCTTTGGAAATAGAAAAGATCCCTAGATCCCCTCATAAACTCCCAAAGGAATTCAAGAAATGGCTACCCATATTTTCAGGGGAGGACCTTACTGAACCAGAAGATCACTTGTATCTTTTCCTGCGTAGTTTAGAACCCTATGACCAACATGAGGATTTCCAGATGAAACTTTTCTCTTACACTTTTGTTGGAAAGGACAATTATTGGTTTGACAACATTACCTAATGGACAATCACAAATTGGAACTTCTTTCAAGAAATTTTCACCAAAATATTCAATAAAAAGAGAGATTACAAATCCTTGTGTAAACATATCCACAACTGCAAAAGAAAAATAGGGGAAGACATAAGGGATTTCAACGATAGGTTTAACACCCTCATAAGATGTTTTCCCCAGGAGTTGAAGCCTCCTGAAGCTGCCATTATCAAGCTATATTTATCAACTATGAAATATCTGTATGGAAGCTTGATTAGGGAACGTCCTACTACTATGTTTGACACTCAAGAGAGAGATTGTGAAATAGAAGAAAACTTAGCCACCTCCCTCATACCAAAATAATAGAACCCCAAGAAGGCTCTTCAGATTAATCAGATTGATGAATTTGTTTCACCAGAACTTCCCTCAGATGCCAGGATTTACCTACAAGAGGAATGAGATAAATCAACTGATAGGGCAGCATGTCTCATGATCAACCTTTTAGAAGAAGAGAGAGAGATAACATTAGAAAAAACACCTCTCCCACCAAACGAGATCATGGAATTAGAAAAGAAGCAAGCCACAGAATTGACTGAAGTCAAATTCTCACAATGCTTTCAAAAAATCTTTTCAGAACCTCTGGACAAAATGAGGTTTGAGATCAACAAAGTTAAAGAGCAAGTCTCCCTCCAAGACAGTACCAAAACTTAAAATATTGTGGGTCATGACAAAGTGAACCATCAGGTTTTGGAAGAAGGAATAGACAACCTGTTTATTGTGGTGGATTCCCCTTTCATAGATGAAGAAAGAAAAGAAGGATATTGGGGCCTGGATTTCGATGGTGCACACTCAAGTGCGGGATCAGGTGCGGGAATAGACTTAAGGTCGTCAGATAATGAGACCACCCTTTTTTCATATAGACTTGAATTTGACTGCACAAATAACATTGTTGAGTACGAAGCCCTTGTCCTAGGCATCAACCTGGCCATTGATATGAACATCAAGAACCTGCACATAAAAGGGGACTCTGACCTAATCATTTCACAAGTCAATATGAAGTTTATCGCAAAGAACCCAAGTCTAAAGTAGTATAGAGATGATGTTTGGGAGGCCATAAAAGAGTTTGACAACTTTTCCATTGATTCCATCCCTAGGGAAGAAAATCACTTGGCAGATAGTCTTGTTGTTTCCTCCTCAAACTTACAACTTTCCAAAGAAATCAGTCTCTACAAGGTAGAAGTCAACTTTAGGCCTTCATTACCTAACAAATTGGAAAATTGGAAAGGTTTTGAAAATGATAGTCAACTTTTGTGCTTTCTATAGAATGAGGGAGAATTCTTTGAGGTCGAATAAACCTATTGGCTGAGAAGGAAAGCATCGATATCATCGATGTAGCCGACGGGCCCCTATCCAAAGGAATTGTTCCTTTAGAAAACCTCTTTGACCAAAATGATATGTATAAAGGGAAACCTTCCAACAAAATCAATGAAAAGATTATTGAATGCAACATTGGAATCGAAGAATCCCCGAAGTTAATCAAATTTGGTAAAGGAACAACAATTGATGAGAGGGAAAATTTGACTAAACTTATAAGAGATTTCAAGGATGTTTTCTCTTGGTCTTACAAGGATATAGAGGCCTACAAAGAAGACATTATACAACACACAAGTCCCCTCATTGATGGCGTGAAACCTTTCAGACAAAATCTTAGACAGATGAACCCGAAGGTTGCCCCACAAGTACAAAAATAGTTACAGAAGATAGTTGAGGCAGGAATAATTGAACCATTTATATATTCATCATGGGTGTCCAATCCAGTTATTGTAAGTAAAAAGGCTGGTGAAATCAGGATATGTGTAGACTTCAGAAACTTAAACAAGGCTTCACTCAAATACAATTATTCCTTAGCAAACATGGAATATCTTTTGAAAAGGGTAACTGGTGCACAGATGATGTCCATTCTTGATGGTTTATGGGGGTACAATCAAGTTTTGGTAAAGGAGGATGATCAATTCAAAACTACTTTTACCACCCCTTGGGGAACCTATAATAATTTATGAATGCCTTTTGGACTCACCAATGCAGGGGATACTTTTCAAGGAGCCATGGACTATGCCTTCAAAGATTTAATAAGAAATATTATAGAGATATATAAAGATGATCTAACCGCCATTTCTAAAACAAGGGAATAACATATTCAACACTTAAGAAATATCTTCCAAAGATGTAGGGAATATGGCATTTCTCTCAACCCTAAGAAATCATTTTTTGTTGTTAACAATGGTAATACACTAGGACACATCATTTCTAAATATGGAGTCACGATAGATCCTACCAAGGTTGAATCCATGAAGAAAATCCCTCTCCATAGAGACAAGAAAGACTTTAAATCCTTCTTCGGCCAGATTAACTTTATCAGTAGATTCATCCCAAATTTTACCGAAATTGTTAAACCCCTTAACAAGTTACTAAAAAAGGACGCTCGTTTTGAGTGGGAAAATAAAGGTAGAATATTTTTCGAATGCATTAAGGAGGAAATAATTGCCACACCTATTTTAGTTAGCCCGAACTTTTCCAAGGACTTCATCATTTTCTCCTTTGCTTCGAAAGACACCATTGTAGGTGTGTTGTTACAAAAGAATGATCAAGGGGACGAACAACCAATAGCCTTCATAAGCAAGAATCTTAGGTACTCATAAATGAATTACACCATTATGGAAAAACATGCTTACGCTTTAGTCAAGTCTCTCAAACACTTTTGAACCTATGTGGGACACAACAAGATCAAGGCCTTTGTCCCCTACCCTACCGTAAAGGATGTTTTATCAAAACAAGATTGCCTTGGATCAAGGGGAAAGTGGGTGTCACAAATAAAGGAATATGATTTGGAAATCAAGCCAACTAAGATAACTAAAGGACAAGGGTTGGAAAAAATGATGAAAAAAAGAAATCGAGAGGCCATTGAGGTAGGACAGAAGGAGCAATTCAACATTGTCATACATGAAATTGAAAACAATGAATGGTATTCAGACATCATTTATTACCTTAAAAACCTCACATGCCTTGATCATTTGGTGGAACATAAAATAAGAGCCCTGAGACTCAAAGCCATGAAGTATTGCCTAACAAAATATGGTCTCGGGTGGACAGACGCAGATGGGGTAATCCTTAGATGTGTTGATAAAAAATAAGTTGATAAGTTGGTCACAAAAATCCATGCAAGACATTGTGGAGGCCATTTTGTAGCATACACCACGACCCATAAGATTTTAAGAGCAGGGTACTATCGGCCTACTATATTCTCTGGCACACATCGATATGTTAGAGCTTGTCAGCCATGTCAGTTTTTTACCAGCAAGCAACGCCTCTCTACCCTTCCCCTTAAACCCATCTATAACACCTCGAGTTTTGAGCCCCGTATTAAATAATGTATTTTGTTAATCCATGAAAGGCCAGAGTGCCCAAACAATTGAAAGAGGCTAGTGTGCCTAGGAAATGTAATGTTTGATCATTATTAATAATAAATACATCACTGGTTGGTAGATGGACAAATTATAGGGGCCTATGATTCCACAAGAGAGGAGGCTTGAGGGGATAAGTATTTATTTTATATTTTAATTACCCATTTATTTTTTAATGGAGGATAACAATTACATGAGCTTCTTGGGGGGAAGGCCAAGTGGTTCCTTAATTCCAAGAATTACATAAACCCATCTTTGGTCTATGGTGGGGGTTGCTTCTTCTTCACTCATTCCCTCACTCTTTCATTGTCCATTGTGCGTTGTGCCCACCTTTCATTCGGTCCTCACTCCATTCACTATTTCACCCACTCGTCTTTCCTCATTTGTGTTTGTCTTGGGAAGGGAAAACGAATTATTGAAGAGGATCCACGGTTTTGTTGGTTGTAAAGACTACTGGTGTATTCCAGCCATGAATTAAGGCCTACATGTCTGAGATGCTTTGGAATTTGTTCCATTTTTCTCACAGCTACGAATCTTGAGAGTACCATCATGGATATTCTTGACCATATGCACTTGATCCCTAGAAGAAGATGAACAGTCTGAGGGAATGCGTGGTAGAGAAGGGGGTCTATTCTCTTGGCTTGTGCAAGATGGGTAGAAGAGGGCTGGTGTACTTGGATTGTTGTGGGTGTTGAAAAGCATGTGATAGATTGAGTCTCGACTGGTTTGGGAAGCCAAGTGACACTCTAGAATCGTCCTTGTGGATTCATAGCCTTGGCTCGGGGGTGACATTGCTATTGAGACTTAGAACAATAGTGTATACGGTTGGATGGAACATCCTTGGTCTGTAGCCAATTGGTGATTCGTTTCTTTAAATATAAGTTCTCTATGTTATGTTTTTATTTACTTGTGTATTTATTCCACTGTGTATTTATTTATCTATGAAATTTGTATCTGTAATATGCATTCTTGTTGGTTATTGATGTGCATGGCATATGTTTCATTTATTTATGTTGTAGCATGAATCTTGATCTATGCATGTGAATACTTCATGCATCTTTATTAATTAGAAGTTAGATCAGAAGTAGAAATTAGTCTAGAGTAGGCTTGAAGTGGTGTAGCTCGGCCTGTGGGTGGTTGGGTACATTACAGATTGGTATCAGAGCTTCAGATTGAAACACCAGACTGGTATGGGCCAGAACTGCTAGACAGGGTTTTATGGTTAAGAATTATTATTTCCTTGAAATATTTAAGCTCGGGAGAGATATCGTTTCATAGATCGCGTAGAAATCAGAGCGTCATACAGACAGAGATCCTTTGTAAAGGATCGTAGAATCGTGACCATTCCCTTTTGAATTTGAGAGCGATCACCACCGTGGAATCAAGGAGTTCTGGATTGTTAGATCAGAAGACAGGTGAACAAGGACCAAATAAGGGTGAAACCAAAGGCTGGGAGAGATTAATTCATAGCCGTCAAGTCGAACCTATCGATCATCAGTTGTTGATCGAAGCCAAGTAGGATATGGAAAACTCTGGAACTTCGTCGCTTCAGCGATTTTTGGGAGACAAGGAAGAAGCATGAAAAATGTTGAAGTCGTGAAGTCTTACCGGTTGTCCGATATGATAGTAGGCTTGGATGAAATCCCAGTAGTTAGTTAGGATCCTCCAACATTGACCACTTTGGGAAGTTTAACTCCAGGAAAATTGAGCCCTTTAGAACTGCTATAACCCAGAGTCTCGGAGCACCGAAGTCCTGAAGTCTCGTCAACCATTAGATTGAGGGAAGGACTTCGAAAGTAATGTTGATCATCAGATATAACATTGGTGGAAGGATAGCAAAGTTTCATAACCTCACCACTCCAGCGATTACTGGAGAATGGGAAAATACCTGAAGTGCCAAATCCCCAAAGTGTCGAAACCACAAAGTGTAAAACGTTGTTGTGAAATCATGCATGCCATAATATCTGGGGAAAAGAATGTGGATCATCCATTTTTTGGATGACCCATCATAGGCCACATGACAGGGGTGCCATGTGGGGACATGTGTCACTTGGATTCAATACCTTTTGGACCCTAACCTGCTCATTTTTTAGTGACACATGGCACACATGCCATGGGTCCATGTCACCATGGGTGATGTCAGCATGCCATGTTAATGCCGAGAGTATGGCCTTCGGGTTGTCCAACGTCTCTACCAGCAAAAGTGTCGAAGACCGAAGTCAAAAATTCACGTAGACCGTCGATCTCAGATCCCTCCGGGACCTTTCTAAACCATTAGATCCTACAATGTAAGGATGGCGTAAGAACTTCGACAATTATCACTTTGGGGAAGTGGAATGACTCGAGAGTTGAAATGTTTCGGAGTCCCAGAGTGCCGAAGTCCCGAAATGAATAAGGATCATCCACCCCAATGCTTAATTAAGTCATGGTAATTGGATTCACAAGTGGAAGGATAGGGTAATGGCTTCTATGAGTATCACTCCGAGGGAGTTAAGTGATTTGAAAGTTGTAATGTTTTGGAGCCTCGAAGCAACAAAGTCCCAAATTGAATAAGGTTGTCCATATCAACGTCTGATTAAGTCGTGACCGTCAATATCGTTGAAGCTTCTAGATGGGGTAGGATCGTCTAGACAAGGGGATATCAAATCTCGACTATCCAATCTACTAGTAGAGTTATTGGGAGGTCTTAGACGAAGTTTAACTCTGGGAGAAATCGAAGATTGAAGAGGGAGAATATTCTAAGGCCAAAGTCCAAAGGAATTGGTCCTAGTGTCAGTCTCATGATAAGGTAATGGGGATCAATTCGAGGTGAAAAAGGATCTGGAAGTAACCAATCCCTCAGAAATTGTGTTCTAGCAAGCTCTTGTGTCGAAGAATATAGAGGAAGGCGCTAAAGAACGCATAAGCTCGTGGTTTCGATCCATGGCCAAATGGAAAGTGGTTTGAAGGAAGCGCCTAAGAAAAATTGAATTATGTACCAACTAAAGGGAACTAAAGGATAACATGGAATTGTTATAATATGGAGAATGATAATATATTCTTCATGAATTGAGAAGAAAAAGGACCTATAGCATTGCTGGCAATTTTTTTAATATGAATAATTCTAACAAAATGGTTGCTTGCACATTTTGCAAAATTAATGGGGTGTAAACATATCAGTTCATAATGCATATTCAAGAAATGGAAGAAGGAGAGGGAGATTCCAGCCATGATAAGGAGGCCAAAGTTCAGAATATCAGTGTTGGTAATGCAGAGACAGAGTCCAACAGACACCAGGTTAGAGGGGAGAAAGAAACATTCATAGAGACCGTGAGAAGTCTGAAAATAAAAGTGCAGAGTTACAAAGCATACAATGAGAGATGGATAAGAGAAAAAAATCAGATAAATGCTCAAGTGATGCAAATATTAAATCAGTTGCAGAGGAAAACAAAGAATGGATCAAACTCAAAACAGGAGGAAGAGGGAAGATGTCATGAAAGAAGAGATGATCGCAAAAGAACTGTTTATTCAAGAAGTGATAGCAGAACTCATAGACATCACTCACCTCCCTATTCAACAAGGAAATTTTATGCATTTGAAGAATCCCTAAGTAGTCCATAGGTATCTCTTGTTAGGCACCAAAGAAGAAGACATGAATTGGATAGTTTGCAAGGAGAGCTAAGGAAGCTTAAGCCACCATCCTTTGATGGTGAAAGAGAAAGGAAAGATTATGTTGAGGCATGGTTTCTTAGAATCGAGAGATATATAACTACTCATCAAACCTAGAATCCTAGATTTCCACATACCATTTACATGGGAAAGCTTCTATTGTTGGGTATGTGTTATATTCTTTGCATGTCTGTGTGTGGGCGCATCAGATATGACAACTGCATCTGACAATCCCTCGCACTAGTGATCTATTTGTGCCATGTGCATCGGGCGCTTTCCTAGTGGGGTCCCAGGGGGGGTAGGTATGCCCCCCCTGGTTACGTGCATCGTTCGGGGCAACGTCCTGAATTTTTTTTTTGGGGCGGTTTTTGCTATTTTTAGTGGTTTTGTAAATTAATCCCAAATTAAGGGATTAGGGTTTTGGTATCTACAGAATACCTAAAAACATTGTATATATTGTATGGTGAATGGTGAAATTTGATATAATGAATATAAGAAAGGTTTTCCCGGTTGAGGGTTTCTGGTATAAAATCTCTGTGTACTCTGTGTATGAGCCATTAATTAATTTATGTCTTTCGTATGAATATATATGCATTGATTTACTTCGTAGGTTTAAAACTTACATGTGGTATCAAAGCTCATTTTTGGCTTCAGAGGGACGCCTTTGTTGTTGAGGGTTTGGCTCGGTTTTGATAGATCAAGTTTATCTTAGGTCTGTGATAAACCTGGGTTTAGTGGGAGCTTTTGCAGTGGAGATTCGAGTATAGAAAGAGGAATGGTGAGCTCATCTAGAATCGAGATAGAGAAATTCAATGGTAAAAACTTTGAGCTATGGAAGCTCGAGATGGAGGACCTTCTTATATACAAAGAACAATGGATCGTTTTGGATCCTGGTACACAGCCTACTGGTACATCGTCTACTAGGACTCAGGCTACTAGTACACAACCTACTAGTACACAAACAACTAGTACACCAGCTATTAGTATGTCGAAGGAAGATTGGGAGAAGTTGGATAGAAGAGAAAGGAGTACTATTCGACTCTGCCTGGCAGATTCGGTGTTGTTGAATGTCTCAGGAGAATCTACAACCAAGGAAATATGGGATAAGTTGGGGAATTTGTATCAATCAAAGTCCCTGGTAAACGAGTTGTTTCTTCGAAAGAAGTTGTATCATCTTAGGATGGAAGATGGAGATTCTATGACAAAACATCTAAATGCCTTTAATACTCTGGTAAGTCAACTTGGCTCTGTTAATATTAC
>JZKD02S1955282.1:460512-486454 GCA_000966675.3 Picea glauca | reverse complement strand
AAATTAATCCCGGATTAAGGGATTAGGGTTTTGGTATCTACGGAATACCTAAAAACATTGTATATATTGTATGGTGAATGGTGAAATTTGAGATAATGAATATAAGAAAGGTTTTTCTGGTTGAGGGTTTCCGGTATAAAATCTTTGTGTACTCTGTGTATGAGCCATTGATTAATTTATGTCTTGCTTAAGAATATATATGCATTGCTTTACTTCGCAGGTTTAAAACTTACATCTATGTGGTGGGATCAACTGAAGCAAGTTGAGCACATTAATGAGAATAGGATCACTGGGAAGCAGTTCAAGAAATATTTTCAGAAGGAGTACCTTTCAAAGCACTTATATGATAGGAAAATGCAAGATTTCTTTAAACTTAGGCTGGGAAGCATGACCATGGTAGAGTATGAAAGGAATTTCTTGGGGCTACTAAAGTATGTGGGGTTTACAAAAGATGATAAGGTGAAAGTACATAGGTTTTTAAGTGGATTTCCATCCTTTTATAAAGAGAATATTCAATATGATGAAAATAGGACTTTGATTGAGACCATCAGGAAGGCTAAGTACCTATATGATCAAGGGAAGGGAAGAGAATCCATGCAAAAATCTTGGAAGGATAAGAAGAAGGAGAAATTTGATAAGAGGAGGAAGGGATTCAAACCTCCTTTCAATATAAATAGCCCAAATAAAAATAATCAAGACCAATATGCTAAGGATGAATCCAAGAGACAAGACTCCTTGGGAAAAAGTGGAAGACCACCAATCCAATGTTGGGGATGTAAAGAAGATCACATGTACAAGGATTTCCCTCACAAAAAGGACAAAGTGAAGACCATGAAAAACATCCAAGAGGCTACAACAGTAGAAGACATGGGAAGAATTTATGCAGCCTTAGATGATTGACAAGAAGAGTACCAATCCAATATGATTGAGGCAGAAGGTAAGATCATTGATCATTATGTTTCTATTTTAATTGATTCGGGAGAAAGTCATTGTTACATTGATCCTAAAATAGTGGATAGATTACGTATGGAGAAAAGGAAGCTTAAAAAATCAAGTTTTGTTCAGCTAACCACTGGAACCAAAAGGAGAATCCATGATATGGTCAGAGGTTGTTCCATAAGTCTTAATGGTGTAAATACTAATGCTGATCTAAATATTATACCATTGGGATATTATGATATTATAATTGGAATAGATTGGTTGGAAAAGCATCATGTCATCCTATATTGTCATAACAAGACATTTGCATGTCTTGATGAAGAAGGAAAACAAAGCACTGTGAAATGAGTTCCAAGACCCATCTCTATAAGGGAGATTTCAACCTTACCACTAAAGAGATGTTTCAGAAAAGGATATCAATTGTATGCAACCCATGTGGAGGAGCCAGATAAGACAAAGGGGCCAAGCCTTGAAGAATTTTCGGTACTACAAGAATTTGAAGATGTATTTCAATAAATGCCAAGGTTTCCACCAAAGAGGAAGATAGATTTCTCTATTGACTTAGTGCCAGGAGCTACCCTAGTATCAAAAACACCTTACAGAATGAGTACACCATAATTAAAAGAATTACAAATATAGTTGGAAGAATTGTTTAATAAAGGGTTCATACGTCCAAGTGTTTCACCTTGGGGAGCACCAATACTCTTTGTCAAAAAGAAGGATGGAACTTTGAGGCTGTGTATTGAATTTCGATAATTGAATAAATCCATTGTAAAGAACAAGTACCCTCTACCTAGAATTGATGACCTCTTTGATAAGCTAAGAGGGGAAAATATATTTTCAAATATACACTTGAGATCAAGGTACCATCAGGTAAGAATCAAGGAAGAAGGCATTCATAACACAACCTTTAGAACCGGGTATGGGCATTATGAATTTGTAGTGATGCCATTTTGACTGTCCAATGGACCAACTGTCTTTATGTGCTTAATGAATGACATATTCAAAAATTATTTGGATAAGTTTTTCATAGTATTCCTGGACGACATACTTGTCTATTCTAAGTCAGAGGAAGAGCATGAACATCACCTAAGATTGGTATTGCAAGTGTTGAGGGAACATCAATTGTATGCCAAGCTTAGTAAGTGTTCCTTTTACTAAGAACAGATCCATTACTTGGGACACATGATTTCAAAACAAGTTATAGCAGTAGATCCATAGAATATTGAAGCCATTAGAGGATGGCCAACACCCAGGAATGTTTCAGAAGTCAGATATATTATGGAGTTAGTCATTCACTACAGAAGATTTATAGCATGGCTCTCTAAGAGTGCTTATCCCATCACTTCTTTGAAAAAGAGCGGAATTTAATTTGAATGGACAACAGTGGGTGAAGACAAATTTAATATGCTGGAAGAATTACTTACTAGTGCTCCTATTTTAAAGATTGTTGACCCAAATGAAAGTTTTGTGGTATGTACAGATGCATGGAAGGAAGGACTTGGTGGAGTCCTCACTCAAAATGGATATGTGATTGGTTATGAGTCTAGAAAGATTAAAGAACATGAGAGGAACTATGCCACACATGACTTGGAACTTGTTTCCATTGTTCATGCATTGAACATGTGGAGGCATTATCTCATGGGGAAGAGATTTGAATTAAGAACATACCAAAGTGGTCTAAAATATCTTTTTGAAGAGCCAACTTGTAATGCTAGGAAAACAAGATAGCTAGAATTTTTAAGTGAATACAATTTTGACATCAAATATATCAAAGGAAAAGAAAATAAAGTTATTGATGCACTTAGTAGAAGAGTACATTTCATGCACGCTACAACTGTTAGTATGCATCGGTCAGATTTAAAGAGCAGAATTTTAGATGTTGTTGTCACAGATCAACATTACCTACAACTAAAATAAATCTTACAGCAAGAAAATGTACAACATAAAATTAAAGAATATGAGATGAAGGAAAATGGATTACTTATGCATAAAAATAGAATTTATGTTCCTAGTTCTGGAGAACTTAGGAATTTGGTATTAAAAGAAATGCATAATGTTCCATATGTCGGGCATCCCAGTTACCAGAAAAAAATTGCAACAGCAAGAAGCCAATTCTTTTGGCCAGGAATGAAAAAAGATGTTGTTGATTACATTGTCAGATGTATGGAATGCCAGAGAGTGATGGTTGAGCATAGGCACCCAACGGGTTTGCTACAACAATTACCAATTCCAGAGAAGAAGTGGGAAGTGGTAACCATGGATTTTATAACTAAATTTCCCAAGACAACAAGACAACATGATTCAATCATGGCCATGGTTGATAAATTGACAAAGGAAGCTCATTTTGTTCCTGTAAAAACGACTCATACAACAACTAATATTGTAGAAATTTACATGAGGGAGATTGCTAGGTTGCATGGGATACCTAAGGAAATTGTCTCAGACAAAGATACAAAGTTTACTTCAAATTTTTGGAGGGGATTGTTTAAAGGATTTGGTACAAATATGAACTTTATCACAGCATACCATCCACAGTCAGATGAGAGGACAAAGAGAGTTAACCGAGTAATTGAAGACATGTTGAGAATGTATGTGATGGATAATCCATCTAAGTGGAAAGATTACTTGCAGTTGGTTGAGTTTTCCTATAATAATGGGTATCAAGCTTCATTGAAAATGAGCCCATTTGAAGCATTTTATGATAGGAAATGCAATACTCTAGTGAGCTGGGACAACCCAGCATACAAAGGTACTTGGGACATAATTGCTCAAGGATATGGAAGATCAGTTGGTTATAATTAAGAAGATTTTAAAGGCATCTCAAGATAGACATAAAATTTATGCAAATAAGAATAGGATAGCTAGAGAATTTAAAGTGGGGGAGCATGTGCTTTTAAAAGTGAAGCCCAAGAAAATCTCTTTGAAGTTGGGTAGTTGTACAAAGCTATTAGCCAGATTATGTGGTCCATTTGAGATATTGGACAGAATAGGGCCAATTGCATACTTGATTGCATTTCCTGCTTCCATGAATGTGCATAATGTATTTCATGGTTCTTTGCTAAAAAAATGTGTACATGATCCTAACCATGTTATTGATTGGCATCTGATTCAGGTAGAGACAGAGGAAGTATTACAGGTCTAGCCAATGCGAATATTGGACAAAAAAGTCAAAATCCTCTAGAATTGAGTTATAGAGCTGGTAAAATTCTAGTGGACCTGCTACAGTCCTGAAGATGCTACTTGAGAGCATGAATATTCCATGCGGGAAGAGTACCCACAATGTTTTGAATCAATTTTGAGATTTTGATTTTTGATTTATATATGCACTGAGGACAGTGCCAAAATAAGGGGGAGGAGATGTAACACATCAGGTTTTGAGCCCCGTATTAGATAATGTATTTTTTAATCCATGAAAGGACAGAGTGCCCAAACAATTGAAATAAGTCAGTGTGCCTAGGAAATGTAATGTTTGATCATTATTAATAATAAACACATCATCGGATGCTAGAAGGACAAGGACAAGAGTTATAGGGGGCTATAATTCCACAAGAGGGGGGGCTTGAGGGGCTAATTATTTATTTTATATTTTAATTACCCATTTTTGTTTTAATGGAGAATAACATTTACATGAGCTTCTTGGTGGGAATTCCAAGTGGTTCCTTAATTCCAAGAATTACATAAACCCATCTTTGGTATGTGGTGGGGGTTGCTTCTTCTTCACTCATTCCCTCACTCTTTCATTGTTTATTGTGTCCACCTTTCTTTCGGTCCGCATTCCATTCAGTCTTTCACCCACTCGTCTTTCCTCATTTGTGTTTGGCTTGGGAAGGGAAAACGAATTGTTGAAGAGGACCCATGGTTTTGTTGGCTGTAAAGACTATTGGTGTATTCCAACCATGAATTAAGGCCTGCATGTTTGAGATGCTTTGGCCTGCGTTCCATTTTGCTCATAGTTGTGAATCATAAGAGTCATAACATGAAGATTCTTGACCAGATGCACTGGAGACCTGGAAGGATATAGACAATATGAGGGATTGTGTGGTAGAGAAGGGGGTCCATTCTCCTGGGTTGTGCAGGCTGGGTAGAAGAGAGTGTTGACGCCCAAAAGCACAACATGGAATCCCTACATGCAAATTGGTTGCAATGCCTTATTACATATATATATATAATAATAATATACTAAATAGGTGGGACCCTGTATGTGGATAATGATGAAGGAGGCATCGTCTTCTTATGTGCTCATGTCTATTTTGAAAAAATGACTCTACAGTTTTTAAAAATTTGAAACCACTTTCCAAGTGAAATGGGAAAATGATAGGTTTATTAGTGATTTAATTTAAAGAAGAAAGGGGAAAGGTGTTGTTTTAATGAGCATCGTAGTTTATTCTGCTACATATATTTTTTTAATGGTTGATTTAAACTCCAAGTATGGGATGTATATGGCTATGGCATATTGCACTTATGAATTCTTGTTTTTATCATGGACATTGATTAAGTTTTATAGGGTGGTAATTTTCCCCTAGCGAGAGATGTGGGACATTAGATGTATTTGGTGCTAAGTGTTAAACTATGCACATGAGTTATTGGAAGGTGGCAAATGCGATTTGTTTTGTTTTGATGGCACACATAGTGGACTATGCGTTGGTGCACTCGTACTTGGTTTTGGTTGATGGAGTTAATGTAAGAAACAATGTGCAATTATTGCACGTCACTTTAACCCTACCTTGAGGTTTCCACCCTCACTTGGTTCGCATTTGGGTTGGTTGTTTTGGCTGGTGTTGTCTCTGTTTTGCTTGGCCTTGGAAAGAAGAGTCGTGCTCATTGTTTTCCTGGCATTTTGCATACAGGTACGATGGATCTTACCTCTCCATTCATGAAACATAGCTCTGCTCAGAATTAAATATTGATGTTGTCTCTTAAATTTGCTCATGGGTTGTGATTTCTTTCCAAAGTTTAAATGAATGTATGTGGTTTTCGATTGTGAAATTGCATATTAAATGGAGTCCCTCCATGTTGGCATTTAAGTGTTCAAGTTGATTCATAGTCGAAATTTCCCTTCTGTTTGAATGACATTGTGTCCAGAATATGTGACACTCTAGTGCTATGCATGTTAGAAAATAATTATGGCAAATGTTGTTCGGGTTTCAATTGTCTCTGGTCATTAAAATTTGAGGGTTTCTCCTCTCTATGGCATAAAAGAATGGTTGTTTGTTTAATTCCATTACCCAGTCTTGAAATATTTGTAGCTCCTTCAAACTACCTGTCAATTGTTTGTATATGTATGGGAATATTTGCTTTGCGGCCACCATGAGTCTATGGAGAGGTCTGTGGAAAGTATGTTGTGTTGAGAGATGGTAAAATGTTTTTTTTCTCACAAACCCCTTGAAAGGTTCGCCTTCGTGTTCGCCCATACCTCAGTTATTTTATTGATGAGTAGCAATTTCAAAATTTGAGCTTGATGTCTATCATCAATGGTTAATACAACATTGGGAGGTTGGCTATTTGTGTCTCATTTGTCATATATCCATGGAGTTTTGTCGATTTTTAAGTGTATTATTTTAAAATAATAACACCAAGTTCACATGGGTTTCGAACCCAGTCTATTACACAACAAATATTGAAAGTTGTGACACCAGCCTCATATGCTGAAGAGTTTTTGGCTTATGTTGTGTTCCATCACGTGCTTGAGGTAGTCTGGTTTTAGTTGTTGGAATGATTCTGTTGACAATCTATTATATAAAAAAAGAACTTTGTGAATAAAGGAAATAAAAATTATACAGTGGGAAGATTTGTTATTTGCATTAAATCTTGGTTCGTTGGTTGATTATCCACGGGGGTTTTGGTCAATTTTGAAAAGTGTGTAATGATAAAATAAACGAGCACCAGTTGCATATGGGTTTCGAACCCAGTCTGTTTACACATCAAGTATTAAAGTTGTGATACTAGCATTGTATTTTGAATGGCTTAGGTCATGTTCTAAGCTTCCCAAGCACACTTGATGTAGTTTGGTTTTAATTGTGTTGAATGTCTCTGTTAACAATATTTCCTAAAAAATCTGATGATAAAAAGAAAAGGAAGTGGAAATTTGTATAGTTGAAAGTCCTAGAACTTTCTTGGGGTTTTATATTGGATGATATGAAAACAGATGTGTGTTGGATTTGACTTACTAAATAGAGAAAAGTTTTGGCAATTATTTTGTTGATGGTGATGGCATTTTGTTTAGATATCATTGCATATAATAGAACATTAATCATTTTTTCCCCTCATTATACCATTTTTCGTTCATTATATCCCCCTCACCTTCCCAAATACATTTAAGGCATTCCCTGTTCTATTATTCTAAAATTTAAATCCATTTTGAAAAGAGAAATGATTAACAACAAAAGAGAAAAGACTAAGCTAATAACTGGTGCTTGAAAGTTGAACATGGCTACAGTTTATGTTACATCTGCAAGCGCTTGAACATTACTCGTTGGTCATTTCCCATCCATGCTACCACTTTTCACACATTATATCCCCCTCATCTTCCAAATATCCCTACCACTCCCTGTTCAAATGGAAAATTGATTGATTGGGTTTTTAAGAGTTGATGGATGGATTGCATGTGCTTCTATGTGAATAATAGAGCCAAATTTTTGATTTTATTTAGGTAGATTTTTATGCATGGATTGTTAAGAGTTTTTCATAACATGTTGGAATATTGCTTCAGGATTAGATTCTTTAGTAGAGGCAGTAATGGCAGGGGAAATAGAGGCAGAGGAAATTCGCAGAGGGGTCATAGAAGGACTTCGTTTTCAATACATTTTGATGTTGATCCATAGGAATTAAACCAACTCTTTCAAGTTGGATTATTTAACCTAGTTGGTCATGGGATCCTCTAGCCCTGACATGAGAGACCACCCTTCCATCCACATCAAAACTTTTCTAGTATCCGCGTTCCCCCTCATGTGTCTATGCAACTAGAATCGCCTGCCAATGTTGGTTAGCAAGAGATTTTCTATCAAACTGATGTTCATCACCATGGTTGGCCTACTGCTTCTTTGCCACTACCCCCTCCACCACCACCAAAGAATCCAATTGCTCAAGGTGATCATGTTGTCTCACCCATGTAGTCTTGTCATGCTAGTAAGAGGTTAAAAATTGATGTTCCCAAGCCTATGCAAGATAAAGGAAAATGAGTGGCCACTCCTTCCAAGTCATCTAAAAATTCCTATGAATCTATGTCCTCTCGTATTCATATCAAAGATGATTGTTCTCACATTATCAGTGCAGTCCAACCTCACGGTTCCAATCAGCCTAAGGCTACCACAAAAATATCAAAAGAGGAAAACAGTGAGAAGAGCCCAAATGCCTCTCACAATAAATATGGTTTTTAATGATGATTTATGTTATTTTCTATTGAGGAAAATATTTTTACTTTGACAATGTTTTGGACAACAAACATATATTTAGGATTTTTTGGGGGGACATCATGGATATAATGTTATTTTTGGATATGGTCATCTTATGTTTTATTGATATTGAAATATTTGATTATAAGTATGAGAATGGGAGTTACAAGGAGGATGTTTGAATCAAATGATTGGGGTTTTATATTTCATGTTTGATGATTATTAAAATAAATGGAAATGGGAGTCATAAGGGGTCCCACCTATTTAGTTATTATTTAATTAGACCCTTACTAAAATATATTATTATTATTTTGTCTCAACTAATTAGTTAAGCTTAACCAAAAAGGTAGTTGAACTACCATTACCTATTGAGAAGGAATAAAAGCTCAATGAAAGGAAGAGACAAGGCAGAGGGGGATGGAAGGAGAACTTCATCCATAAGGTTTTCTCTATACTAGTGAGATACTTTCATCTTTCATTTATTCTGAGTTTGCTAGAAGGCTTAACCATCTTGATGACATTGGGGTCTTATTGAAGGCAGCAGGATTCAAAACTGAATCATATATTTTAGCATCTTTTTTTAAAGGTGTATGTTTTATCTTTAGCAGTATGTGTGTTCTTGTTTGTTTATAAATTAAATTTTATGACTCATAAAGAATATTTTGTAGAGTCAAGTGACAACATTTTGTGGCAAGTTGATCCATATCTTTAGCTTCAGTTTTATTTTGTTTTCGGAGTCTTTTTGTATGGTGCCCATCAAAGGCTTATAAAATTGACTTTGGTCCCTACCCTCGTAGTGGTTTGTAAAGAGAATTAAGTATTGTATCTCAAAATGAAATCATTCAAAAATCAGTTTTATGATTTCAGTCTCACATATGTATTTTGATGAACTGGTTCATTTTTTCTTTTTACCTCCATGTACACACTCATGTAATTTATGTACACACATATGTAATTTTTGTACACACTTATGTAATTTATGTTTAAGTTTATTTCTTTTCTGCACAGTTATATACAATATATAAAAAAAAAATAGCATTGGTCCCTTGCACTTAATACTTGTGGATTAAGTGATTGTTTTTCTTTGGCTATAAACCTCGGTGACACTCCCAATTATCTTTCCTTAGCTCAACAATATCTAAAAATTATTTAGTAAGGTTCTCCATACCTTTTCCTCAACATTTATTTGGCGACCATACTGGGGAGATCTTCCATATCTCTCTGGTTGATTGTATCACGATTATCTTTCATTTTCTTTTTTGTCTGGATGCTCCTTGACTGATTTTTTCCATGACAATACCTGTTACAAGACAGATCAATATTGGAAACGGTCTTGATGACCAAACTGGCATTGCATTGATCTTATTCAACATTATTTTAGAAATGACTAGTACTCATGTTGAACTTGAACGCTCTTAGGAAGTAATTGAAAGGAAAATAAGTATTCATGAACGTTGGGAAGCCAGGCAAAGGTAGCCTAGAAATTAACATTAACCTCCCTTTTCCTACCTCTTTGGTTTTTATTTTCATGTCCTCTAATCCTTTCATCTCTCAAAGGAGAAAAGGGTTGTCCCCCAAAGGTACTCCTATTTTTGAAATAGGAAGGAAAAAGATTGTTCTATCAACCCAGGAAAGTAGTCTTAGGTGAAATTTATTTGATTCAACCAATTCACCTCTATCACCCATACCTATCACCTTCAATATGACATCCACGGGTAGTGGTAGTGGCACCGAAGATGCCTCCTCCTTGCAACCTTTTGCTTCATTAGTGATTGGTAGTATACACAATCATCAAGTACCTATTCAATCTACCACTAATCCTACTAAAGTTATAAATAAATATGGGCTTTTCCAATTCGAAGAAGATGCTACGACCACCCCATGGAACGTATATTATCCCTTGAATCTGGCACCTGCTACTCACCCATTACCAAAGTTCAAGGATCATTTTCCTAGGTTTTCGGGAAATAATATTGTTACTACAAATGAACACCTAGTAGCATTTTCTAATGTTTGTAATAACATAGGGGCTAACGATAATGACAATTTCATGTGTTTATTTGTCAACTCCCTCGAAGGGAAAGTTGCAACAGATTTTTTCGATCTCCCTCCCAAAATTCTTTCCACATGGGACGAATTGGTTTATTGTTTCAAGTCCACTTATGGACAATCCAAGAGTTCGACTAAGCAGTTAAGGGAATACAACAACATTGCCTATAAATATGGTGAAATCATTAAGTATTTTAATGTTCGCTTCACCAAATTATATAAACAAATCCCTGAACCAATATACCCTCAAAATTAGGCTTCTTTCATGCATTACCTTCTCCTTATCGTCATATACTTGAAGAGAAGGCTATTGACAATATTGGTTCCACTCTTCATACGTGCCTATAATATGAGAAGCAACTCGAAAGAACGGGTCTCCCCAAGGGAGACTTGGTCAAGAAAACATATATGTCTGCCCTCCTACAACTCGTGCAAGATATGAACAATAGGATGATAGCTTACGAGCAAAAAGGAAATGCCTTTTCCTACGACCTTAGGGCATCTTCTTGTTCCTTAGCACCTTTTAGGAATACTAATGGAAATACTTTTCAGCCAAAGACCATTATGTCTCGTAGTTGGTGTAACTTCTGTGAAGAAAATCATGAAGAAAGTACTTGCGAAGTTAAGAAAAGTGCCAGAGATAAGATCTTTGGAAAAAGGCTCGATACCACAATTGTTGTTTTAGATTGGGTTGAACCAAAAGATGTTATGGTAATCAATACCGGGAACACATCTTACACTTCCAAGGGTAAATATGACCCTCCTCATACTTCTTCTACCCCAAGCTCATATTCTCAAGGTGTTGATACACAACCTGTCATAATTTTGGATAATCAAGGAGTTCATTCCCCCCTTCCCTCTTCTAAATATAATATCTTTAATAAATTGGCTAATATCAAAGCTGATGTTACTCTTTTGGACATGGTTTTCATCCCAGAACAACAAAAACATCTCAAAAACTTTATGGAAGGTAAAATTTCTACCATAGTCAATCTATTTGAAGAGTCAAAAGAAGAGGATTCAACTATAAATAAAATAGGTGTAAATAATTTTAGGAACCCTTAAAAAAACCCTCCTTTTATATTTTTGTAAAAATTATGGAAAAAATAGCTCATTATTGCCTAATTGATGGTGGGTCTGGTCCAAGTGTAATGTAAAAAATTATCATGGAAGATATTGGCTTATCATGCACTAACAAAAATTCTAGAAGCATTATCTCTTATAATAGTTTGCAAAAATCAACTATAGGTGAAATCAAAGATGTAACCTTAGTTCTATGCACACATCCCGAGATAAGAACATCTCTTAGCATCCAAATAATTGATATGCTAGTGAGTAACTATTCAATTATTTTAGGAAGAGACTGGAAAGCCTTAACTGGTGGATGTCTTTCACTTGATGGAACACATTTGTCCATCCCTCGAAACGGAAAGAACATTATAGTCCTTAGGGAAGGAAGAATTTCACCATATATAGAGAGCATTCCCCAACCTAATGTAAATTATCTCGAAGAAGATTTGGGAGTGTACTCTATCTTTGATGATGAGGATGACACTATGCTTGAACCAATTGATTTTGACGATGGCATGTGGCACATGCATTTCGATGGCTCATGCTCAAATGAAGGTAATGGGGCCGACATCATTCTATATTCTCCTATAGGTAAAATCCGCAATTTTTCTTATAGGTTAGAATTTTCTTGCACAAACAATGTCACTGAGTTTGAGGCCTTACTATTAGGCATCGAAAATGCATATAACCTTGGTTGTGGCCACCTTACAGTTTTTGGTGATTATGAACTTGTAATGAACATTGTACATAAGATTTATTCACCAAGAAACAAGTTGCTTAAACACTATACCCAAGCTATTTGGATGCCCATTTCAAATCTGTTGTCATTTAACATCACTCATGTTAAGAGGGAACTTAATTCAATGACTGGTAGGTTAGTTATGTTTGCAACGTCCCCTACTAAGCAACTTTTACCTCAAAAACCTGATTGTATGTTCCAATCTCTATATCGTCCTCACATCCATGATAACATATAATCATGGCAGGTTTTCCCAAGTGATGAAGGCATTTGCACTTTCATACAAAATGAACCATTTAAGCTCAAAGAAATCATATCTATTGAAGATGACAAATTTCCTAAAGGATTGACTCCTCTCGAAAGTTCAATTTTGTTAAGTGATGTAAGAAACAAAGAAACACATAAGGGAGAGGAGTAAAAAAGGAAAGTGGGTGATACCATTTCCTTGAGTATTGGGACACCCCAATCTCTAAAGATCATCAAATTAGGTGCCCAATGTTCTAATGAAGAAAAAGAAAAATTCACATAACTAATCTGTGAATTTTGAGATGTTTTTGCATGGTCATACGAGGATCTTCGTGGTTTTGATCCTACTCTTATACAACATGCCATTCCTATCAAGGAAGGGGTAAAACCAGTTAGGAAAAAACAAATACCTATTAACCCTGCACTCAAAACTACTATTCAAAAAGAATTGGAAAAATTGTTAAAAGCTAATATAATCTTTTTGGTTAAGTATTCTAAATGGGTTTCAAATCTAGTCCCTGTTCGGAAGACTATTGGCCAAATCAGATTATGTGTCGATTTTCGCGCATTGAATAGAGTGAGTGTCAAATACCATTGTATGCTTCCTAATATGGAAATGATTTTACAACATGTTGTAGGGTCACACATGATGTCCTTACTTGATGTATTTTCTGGGTATAATCAAATCAAGGTAAAAAGGACTAAATAGGTATAAAACCACATTTACAACACACTGGGGCACATTTGCTTATGAACGCATGCCTTTTGGCTTGTCTAATGCAGGTGCCACTTTTCAAAGAGCTATGCAGATAGATTTTGATGATATGATCGATAAAATTATCCAAGTTTATCTTAATGATTTGACTATTTATTCTAAGAACTAGTTGGATCATTTTGGTCACCTTAGAAAAGTTCTCATGCGATGCAGAAAATTCGGCATTTCTTTAAATCCTTCTGAATCTATTTTCGATGTCACAAAAGGAAAACTCCTTTGTCATATTGTTTCTGATTCATGAATAAGTATTGATCCCGAAAGGATTACTGCAATTCTAAACCTTCGTGTCCCCACCTCCAAGAAAGAATTTCAAGATTTCATGGGGATTATTAATTTTTTCCATAGGTTTGTTCCTGATTTTGCTGTCATGGTTAAACCAATTCATAATATTCTAAAGAAAGATCGTTCTTTTTCTTGGACATATGATGTCGAAAATTCTTTCCTTAGGATTAAGAAAGCAATTAGTTCTGCACTGGTTCTGGCGAAACCAGATTTTGAGAAATATTTTATCATATATACCAATTCCACCGAGGAAGAAATTTTTACTATCGTCTTACAAAGTGATGACCAAAACAATGAAAAACCTGTAGCTTACATGAGCCATAGTTTATTAGATGATAAAATCAAATACTCTCATATTGAGAAACATGCTTTTTCTCTTGTCAAGTCTATAGAAAAATTTCGCCATTTTATTTCAGGAAAACATACGTAGGTAAATCTGTCAAGTTTATGCTTTCACAAACTTATCTTTCAGGAAAACTTGCACATTGGCTTGCTAAAATTCAGGAGCATGATTTGATGATCATGACTTCAAAGACAATCAAGGGACAAGACCTAGCACTTCACTTAGCTCATCATTCTGAACCAATGAGAACTTGATGATCAAGAGAATCCTCGTTCATCTCTATTTTATATTGAGAATCAAAATCTTGCTATATCTGAAAATCCTTGGTATAAAAATCTGGTGTATTATTTGCAGTATCAAAAGTGTCCAGATGAGTTGGATTCTCACTAGAGAAGGAGACTCCACTTGGAAGCTTCCAAGTATATGATTTTAGTAGACTTTTTGTTTAGAAGGCATGTTGATGGTCTGTTACTTCGACGTGTAAATGATAAAAAAGCACATAAATTGTTACACAAAATTCATGGATCATCATCTTATGTCATTCACATTGGTGGCCATTTTTTTGCTAAGGCTACTGCTTTTAAAATCATAAGAAATGGTTACTATTGGCCTACGATATTCCTTGATTCTTATAAATTCGCAAGATCTTGTGACAAGTGCCAAAAATTCGTTGGGAAAGAATGCCTTTCTTCCATGCCCTTACAACCTGTCCTCTCGGATTTCCCTTTTTCTAAATGGGGCCTAGACTTTATCGGTCCTATCAATCCTCCTTCTTCTGCATGGCATATCTTTATTTTGACAGCCACTGATTACTTTATTAAGTGGACCGAGGTTGTCCCTCTTAGACATGCATAGGATGACCAAGTAATTTCTTTCCTAGAATCTAATATCTTTTCCAGATTCGACATTCCATTAGAGATCATTGCGGACAATGGCCCAGCCTTCATTTTTGCAAAATTGACTCAATTTTTGGTTAAGATGGGGGTTAAACATTTTACTTAATCTACTTATTACCCTTGGGGAAATGGGAAATTAGATTCCACTAATAAGAATCTGGTTAGGATCATAAAGAAAATCATAGAAGACAAACCTCGCCAGTGGCACACGCTTCTCACTTATGCTCTCTGGGTAGATCGCACAACCTCCAAAGCAAGTACAGGTTGTACTCCCTTTCATACCGTATATGGTCAAGAGGTTATTCTTCTTACTGAGCTAGATATTTCCTCTTTATGACTGATATTACAGATCGAAGAATTAAATTATTCCAATGTTCCACAAAGGATACATGCATTATTATCTTTGGAAGAACAAACAAATTTTGCCTTGGAGAACATAAAAAGAAGGAAGCAAACTATGGAAAAGTATTTTAATAGACGAGCAAAAGTTGTTGAATTCAAGATGGATGAAAAAGTCATACTATGGGACTCATCCCATGTTGAAAGAGGAAGACATTCTAAATTCCAAAAACTATGCCTAGGTCCTTTCAAAATCACTTTTATCATAGCCGCAAACTCATACCTCCTAAAGGATTTGGAAGAGCAATTGCTCTCTTATAGCCTCCTTTTAGACATAGCTGAAATTGGTTTTTGCTTTCAATATTGTTGTCGGATAGTTGATTTTGTCTTCTTCCTTATTTCTTCTAGCCCTTTCTTCCCTCCATCCTGACCAGACTCTTTCTACTTATCCACGACAGAAGGGAGGAGGATGCCACTACCAGTAAATGGATCTCTCCTCAAACATTATTTCCAGGCTGGCACATGACTTCTTCAGGTCCCATGCCCCAGGTAAGTAGGTAAGTCATCTTGTTTCCTTGCATTTGCATCTTGATTTCTCATGCTAGTTTATATGCATTTCATTTTCATTTTTCTCTACTTTCATATTGATTTCATGCTTAGTTTAGAATTTTTTGAAAAAATGTCAAAATTTTCTTTTTTCTAGTTTAGTTGGTTTTGATTATGATCATATGAGAACAAGGATGCGTAGGCCATCCTTCACTTGATAGTTTGATGTTTCCTTGCAGGCACAGGTCTACCAGGAGATGGTGTGGTTCTCATGCACTCTAAGGCGAGTACATGTACCCATGTAGGAGCTAGATGTTATCCCCATTTTGTGGATAACTAAGGAGATGATATCTCGAGGCCCTCAGGTTGTAGATATAGAGTGCCGAGAGACTACATGACCAACAATACCCTTTGCACAGATGGAAAACCCACTCAACACCACAGATGGTCATAGGTTTGCAGATGGCATCCACCACACCAGTTGGCTTTCAGAAGGCAGTGGGCCTTGCTCCATGAGGTACAAGTTAATATTAGGTGAGCATCATTTCAATATTCAAGCCATTTGATTATGTTTTATCTCATATTTCTCTAGATTTCATGATATGTGCTTGGACATTATGCCTTTTTCCCTACTTCACCTTGGTGGTTGACATTGTGCCCTAGTAAGTGATTTTCCTTGGGGATGGGTTTGCTACTGGGAACTCCCTTAATGAGCCATTGTATCGTTTCTGACCATACTTACCACTTTCCATCATTATTCCCCTCCATTTCCTTATCTCTTGGGATTTTAGGGTATATTGACCCAAGAAGGGCTTGTCCCTCATTCTATGGGAAGAAGGGAATAAAGGCCCATAGGAGTTGGTGTTGGGTAAAAGATAAAATCCTTATAGAAACCTTTCAGATGATTCGCCCAGGGATCACCCAAGAAAGAAATGAAACACTTATTTTGAATAAAGTGGACTCACAATATAATAAAGAATGCTCAAAAGGTTAGTTGAAGGATAGGAGGTCGCATCACAAGCCGACCTATCACATCCATGGATATATAGTGGTATGGCATTGTCACCCTCTGGTCACCAAACTAGGGAAATGGCTCTCATTTGCATGGTAGAGAGAAAGGGGGTCTCATCATGAGCCAACCTGCTCATTTCCATTAGGTGTTTGTGGGTGACATTTCTACCACCTGGTCACCACACCAGGGTAGTGACCTTCAACCTCTCCTTATGCTATATTTAAAGAAAATAAATAAAGAAAGATAAAATACAATTAATGGGCTTGGAAAAAGTGCATTGCATATGTAGGTACCACGCACCCTCTACAAAGGCACCCATGAATGAGACACTACAACCCCTTGTATGTCATGAGCCCTATGCCCATTGAGTCTTGACCCATACCACTTCATCCACTTTGCATGGCTTAGAGAGGGATATCTCAGAATCTCTCCTTGACTTAGGGAAAGACCAACCCAATAGGATACCTCGTCAACCCTCCCATATTTAAGCTTGACAAGTCGCATAGTGTCTTTGAGATGTTAATTGTTTGATATAGTGATCTTTGATACACATGCTTGGATGGCTTATTTATTGATTGGATTCACTTATCATGATGTTATGACTTGAGATCCTTGGAGGGCGTGTTCATTTGTCTTTGCAGGACCTAGTTGGTGGACATTTTTTGGAGAACAAGCCTAGCTTGGGCTTCCATGGGGCTACAAGCCCACAGGTTTGATGTTAGGGGCTCGCATGCCAGATGAGAGAGATCAAACTTGGACGCCCTTGATGATGACTTGGACAATATAGCCCACCCCTTTCTTTCCAAACAATTTTCCCAGGAGGGGAAAAGTGTTCCTCTTTTGAGCTTGATGTCATGATCTTGGGGGCTAGGGCATGTTGGTGAGGTGCCACTCTTTGAAACATGGACATTTGAGGAGGAGAAGGGTCTTCACCATAATAAGAGTGCTTAGAGGCTTGAAATGTGGCCTTTGGAGGCCTATCCATGCTTCTCCAACACCAATGACTTCATCAAAGTGGCAAAATGTCCCCTAAAGGAGTGACGTCCTCCTAAATTAGGTTTTTATTTGTGAAAAAAATCAAATTTTAAGTGAATTTTTTAATATTATTTTGTTAAGGGGGAAATATTAGGGTTGTTGACCCCTAATCTTGTGTTTTACTCCTTAATTTGTGGAAAAATCATGTTAGCTACATTTTGTATAAGTAGAGATCATAGGATCTCATTTTAAAACATAACTCTCACTCTTGTGAGAGGATTTGGTATGGCTATACTTATGAATGGTTGATGGAAGAAGTGATGTGGTGGCCTTGGAAGGTTATTCTATTGCTATTGTGGTGGATTATCTTGACATTTTTCCTTGAAATGGTATGGTTTTTACTTTCTTGATATCATTTGTTTCAATTCAAGGTTATTGCACTAGGAAATAGGTGGGAAGTATAAGGGCATACACCCCCACCTTAGGCTTCATAATTTTATGCTTCACCTTATTTATTTAACAAGGGTTTGTTAAGAGAAGTATAAGGGCATACACCCTCTTAGCTTAAACCCTAGCTTGTAGAAACTTGCCTTGGGAAGTAAAAGGGATTACATCCCAAAGAAGGTAGCTTCTCTAATCTCCTTTTAACTCCATTAACCCAATAGTAAAGGCACTAGTCATACTCTTTTTTACATTGGAGATATAAAAGCATTGCCTTGGGAAACACATTTTTTGGTCTTTTGGAAGGTTTCTTGCTTGAAGTTGATTTGTCTCATTGAGAGGAGTCTTCCCCCACTAGGGCGTCCCCTCTTTCTCGACACTCTAATTGTTGTTACAAACTTTAACCTATAGCCATTAGGGTTGTATAACCCTAGCTACTTGCATTCTCTTAACTCCTAAACTAACCCTAGACTAGCTCTCTAACTTCACTCACCTAATCTACTAACTAGGGAACATCTTTTGGGATTATTATTGGCATATTTTGATGGTTAATTTTTATGCTGCATGTCGTTTAATGCTACAGCCATAAGGATGAAATTTTTGGCAGAAAATACATGTTATAACAACTTTCTTTATTTATCCTCATAGTGTCATTTTTCAGTCATAATTGATTGCCTAGTTCATTGATAATATCGTCAATTGATCTCATGCCTTACATGCTAATTTGAATGTTTTATTTCGTGATATAAACTGATATATACTTCTGAAAATTAGGGACATCAAGATTAACTTGTTGATCCAACTAACATTTATCATTGCAAAGTGTCTTTTCTTGTTAGTTGGGGGCATGTTTAGAGTGGAGAGGATGGTTGTTAAACTATAAAGGTATTGGTTCAAGTTAAATATGGCATAGATGGGGGCATGTTTTTTCTACATCCATCCTCTCTATCAAATATAATGCACACCAACCTTAATAATCTCTACATATATATATAGAGTAGGATATAATGGTTTTAATTACGGGCATCAATAATGTGTTTATACTTCAAGTAGATCCCTTATTTATTTAAATATTGTGCATTCTTACTCTAATTTGTGTTACCTAAGGAGATCCTTGGATTCAGTTATTGCAAAAAGAACATCATTCCAAAAGTGATTGACACTTTAGAATGGAGAGTATGGTTGTTAAACTATAAAGGTATTGGTTCAAGTTAAATATGGCATAAATGGGAACATGGTTTTTCTACATTAATCCCCTCTATCGAATATCAAAATTTTAAAAATGGAAATGGGAATGTTAGTCAACAAATCAAAGGAGTTATTCATTAATATGCCATGGATACAATTGGAGTAGGAGTACTAGAGAAATAAAAAGTAAGTGGGTAGACGACCAATCTCACTTATTCATTACTTTAACCCCAATATAGGGAGTAGAGGATGCATGGAAGGATATACTCAACTAACCATGTTGCAATGACTGTCATGTTTGAGTCTAAGATTTTGGCATGTTTCTTATTCTTCCTCTCCAACTCAATTCATTACAAAAATTTAGAAACCCTTCCCTCCCTTGTGAGAGGATATTATATTAGACAATGATAGTGACTAATTAGGATTCTACAATACAATGTATAAAACCATTTAAAATATATGACAAGCATTATTAAGTGACTTCTCCCCAAATTATGTCCAAATAACAAGGGAGTTTTGTCACAAGTCAATAGATATTGTCCACGATGAAGTCGTGGGTTCAATCTTGAGCTTAAGTAAACCATTTTGACATAAAATAGAACCCCACAAAAATTCAAATGCAAAGGTGCTCACCGATTTTGGCGGCATTGTTGGTCCCCTGAGCATATCTCCCTTGTCCTTATATATTCTATAGGTGGGGTCTCCTCTATCTCTATCTCCAATAGTCGCTCAAAGTCTCTATCTCCAGTATTCTCAGTCTCTATTATCTCCAATATTGTCTAAGGTATGTTTCTTTTGTTGTCTCCTTACTAGTGGGATCGGGCCTCCTTGCTAGTGGGATCAGACTGAATATCTTCACACTATTTCTTGGGCGTGGGATATCTATTTATGTACACATTACATATTTGGGGTTTTGTTTGTTTTATATTTTTTTGACTCATTTGTTTATTTTTTGTTATTTGTTATTACTTGTTATATATATATATATATATATATAGAGAGAGAGAGAGAGAGAGAGAGAGAGAGAGAGAGAGAGAGAGAGAGAGAGAGAGAGAGATTATACAAATATAGTATATTATTTATTATATAATCAAATATATTATATTATATGATGAGGAGGAGGATATCAATGATGACAACGATGACAATTAAGGTGTGCTAGTGGGTTAGGGTGTTAGACACCATAGCATGTTCATAATCAAAATTGCTAGGGTTTATAGTGTATTAGGGTGTTAGTGTGTTAGAAGACAATTGTGTCAAGGGTCATCCTATGTCTATGGTCATAATGGTTAATGTTAAAGGTGTGATAAGCTACTCACCATTAAGATATAAATCAAGAAAGGAAAGAAAATCCATAAGAGTACTCAATTGGAGACCCCCACAACACAACTCTGTGGAAGCAAGGTTGGAAAATCGAAAGAACAGTGGGTTTAGAAGCGGATGAAGTTTTACACTGGAGCCAATATATCCAAGCTCTCAGGAAATAAAATATTCGATTGACAGAGAGAGATGATGAGATCATCTGGGACGAGGATCCGAGAGGATTCTACACTGCAAAAGCTGGTTATGCCCAGCTAAGTATTGACCCTTTACAACAAGATGAGAAGTGGTGGTGGAGAAAAATCTGGAAACAAAAGCTCCCAGCAAAAGAAAAAATTTTGGTATGGACAATCCTTGAGAATAAAATTCCTATGTGGGACATACTACAGAAGCGTCAATTCCATGGTTCGAGATGGTGTTCACTTTGCAAAAATCAGGGGTAAACGGCTGACCACATATTTATACATTGCTCTTTCACCTCAACAGTCTGGGTGGAAGAAACCAAATTAAACAATGCCATTTTCCCTTGGCAAGGCGCATCTTTCGAAGAAGCCTTGAAAGATTGGCTCTCGTCAAGGACCCGTCAAAATCTAAAAGCCTTTCCTCTCATCGTTTCCTGGGGGATATGGATAGCTAGAAGCTCCACAATCTTCTGGGATGAACCATAGTTGCCACTCCGGGTGGTTGTAAACTTCTTAATCATACTCGATCTTCTCAAGCGGGAGGATAATTTGGGTCAAGGCACTGCTCGAAGAGTACAGGTGGACCAGATAAATAAAGGATGGTTGTGGGCCTTCTTTGATGGCACAACCTCGAGAGATCATCTATTATGTGGCGGGGGGGGTTGTTTATATATAAATGACCAACATTTTTTCCTTCTCAGGGCTGGGTTGGGGGCTAGCACCAATAATTTTTCTAAGCTTTTGGCATTAAAATTGTTACTCCTATTTGTAGTGGAAAAAGGGTGTAACACACTACATGTATTTGGGGACTCATTACTAATAATCAATTGGGTGAACCAAGAATAGATTTTTCATATTACTAGACTAAATCCTTATCTTGTAGAAGTACGGAGGATTATCTCAACATTTGACACAATATATTTCTCTCATATCTACAGGGAAAGGAACACACTAGCTGACAGGCTTTCCAAAGAAGCCATGCAGCTAGAATATGGCAGTTGGCATATCACTGAACATACAACATAAGGCAATTTTGATTACCACAGACCTTTTCAGGACGGGCAATTATAGGAAATGTATCATTTTTTTTGTTGGAACCCCATGATTGTTCATAATTGTAAAATGATGTAAAACTCATGCTATTTTGTTTTTTGATAACAACTGAAAGGTGTATGGACACACAACAACACTGATACTATGGCTGTTATTTTTGTATTTGATGGAACTTAAAAAAATGGAAGTGAACTCACCAACACAATATATATTTGGCTAACTATTCATAGCAAGTATATATCTGTGAATGTAATTTTGTACCTTTTTAATGAAATTACGAATTTTTTTCTGAGGAAAAAAAAATTAGATTTACATATCATATTGATCTTGAAATTCATCCACTTCAATGTATGACTCATCAAGATCAGAATTTGTATACAACCCTTCAGACTCATTGAAAGGATTGTTCATAACAACATCTGGAATGTCTAACACTACTTCATCATCAATATAATCATGATAATCAAGATGAAGCATATGATGTAAAAATCATAAAACACTGCTTATGCAATATTAGTTCACTGACACAAATGAACTTGATCCAGACCCATAACCAAAAACCCATATAACATGTTATCTTTATAATCCAACCACATATTATTCTTATAATGAGTAACACTTATAATGAATGAATAATTGACTAGTATAATATCCAACTCTATAACTCCATAACCTACATAATAATAAATATAAAACTAACCAATATAACTCAAAAAGATAGCCTTAAGATGATAGGCTCTAGGAAGGTTAAAGGGAATAGGGGTTAAATGTTAGGCATTATAAGGTTTTTAGGTTAAGTTATATAATGGTTATGGATTATAGGGTGTATAAATATTAAGGATTAGTAATTGTAGGTGATAAGGATTATAGGAATTGGGTGATAAGGGTTACATAAGATGGGGGTTATTAGGATTAGAGATTTGGGATTATAGGTTAAAAGAATAATGGGTTTGGGGTAAAATGATGAGGAGGTGGAGGGCGATGAAAATGTTGACGCTATTGTCTTTATGAGGAAATGGTTTTTAATGTGGTTTTGAGTTCAAAATATTGTGTGTGGTTAATGTGCATCTCACACTCCTCTACCCTGATAGCAATTCTTGGTAGCGATTCTCTGTGGGAACATGCCAATAATTTAGGAATATAGTGATCAAATATCACCCTAAGATCATTAATTTGCACACAATTTGCACCTATCCTACAAATTCAGACCAATCATCAATTGGTCGCCAAATCACATCCAAGTGAGACCTAATGACACATTTGTGGTGGCCTTTATAAAGGAATGTATTCTTGATTATATCTTCAGATTTTGAATGATGCTTCCAACAACATGCATGGAGCAGTATATTGTTTTGTGACAAAATCCTCTCCTCTCCATTTTTCTTTTATGTTCACATGCCCTAGTTGCTATGCACTCATTGTGCATAATGTATATGAAGTTGTTGTTATTGAAATCCTAATCACATCAACTCCATTCGACTTACAAACATGGCATCAACATGAAGCATCATTTGTGTCATCATTCAGATCAGAACATACAATCGAGCGATTCAAGTGATCTAACACCCCCATCAATGATAAGATCAAGTCACACATGAGATTTATTCCACATGAACACCATCGGTATCACGATCTCTAGATAAGAAGCTACACCAAATACACAAGGAATTCCATGGTAAAATTTCGAGTTCTACTCCTCCCTCCCGTTGAAAGAAGATCAACCAAAACTACACAAAAATTGTCGTCGAAATGCACAAGAAAATGAAGTCCACGTGCACCATCATCCTATGAAACTACAACAACTTGTTTCAATAACTCCACTTGCATGAAATCAAAATAAGGGAATCTTAGGTACACCTTGCATAGTGTGTGATGGTTAATTTTTCATGAAAGATTATGTTGTAGTTTGGTTTTGACATTATCATACTTGCAATTTATCATTTAATGCAACACACACAGAATTCAAAGGAAACACAATTAATGTCATTCAAGCAAATACACTTGAGAAGCTACAAAAATATCAAATTGTCTATCAAATCAACATTCAACAATGTTTCTACATCGATCATTCAAAGCAAAGGGAAAATCAAGCTAATTTAAAGATTATTTGCTAGTTGCAATAGTTATTTTTGTAAGTGTCAAATCAAGTTGAATTGCATTGTAATTTTTGGGTGCATTCTTGATTGAACACGACAATCGTTTGAGTCCTTGTACGTCAAAATTGGAAAAGGTTGTGTTTAAACTTGTTGGAATCAAACTCAAATTATTGTAATAATCACGAGATGGGGTGCATTTTTGGTAGTATCCGACATCCTCAATTGATGAAACAAAATCAAGTGAGCAAGTTCAAGTGAGAATGAATAAGTTCAAGCAGGTGTGAAGATCAAGCAAGTGAGTTTAAGTGAAAAAAATCAAGCAAGTGAGTTAGATAGAGAGAGTGCAAGCAAGTTAGATACAGAGATTACAAGTGAGAGTGACAATGATGGCTAAAATCATGAAGTTGGTTTCCTTATTGGAAACTTTGTTAGAAACAACTGAGAACAATGAAATGATACTAACTAGTGAAACATTGGAAAATTTTATCACATGTTTGCGAGTCATGCAAACTAGGATTCATTTGTTGCAATATCAATCCCAACTATTGAATGATGAAATCAGGGATCTCAAAAGTCAAAAGCTAGTGAAGTGTTTTGAACTAGTTTTGTTCAAGCCAATCCTCTCTATGGTGATGATGATGGTCATTCAAATCAATAGTGCACTCCAAAGAAACTCAACAAGACAACTCAATATGTAGACGAAGATGAAGCTATTCATGACCTACATTTCAAGAGTCTTATTTTGAGTTCAGTGAGGAAAACCTTTCAGTGATGCAACAACATAGAGCAAATCAACTTTTATAGATGTCAAATCAACAGGTTCATAATACTCTTTACAATACCATCATCAAACCTTGGGAATAAATCAACAACAACAAGCACATAACAAGACTTAGATATGACAAGGAAGTTACCTTTCATATTCCTGATTATTTTGGACCAATCCAGTTCCAAAGTGTTGGATTCCTTCAAGAAGTTTCGACTTCACCTGTTCCAGTTCAATATTAGAATGCTAAATGCCAACATTGCAATTGAGTTGATCACATGGAGAATCAATGTTTTGATATCCATCCTTGTCAAAACTATGGAAACTCAAATCATCCATTAGAAAAAAAATTCCAAGAGAAATAGAATTGGAAGATTAAAGATTCACTATGAGTGGATCAATCCTTGGCAGTGGTCATCAACAACCAAGCAATTATTATAGTCTTATCAAATTTTGCAGCAAACAATGATGAAACTCTCTCGCACCTTAAGGGAGGAAGTTAAAAAATAAAGTGAAGATGGTTTGTGAAACCACTTGTGGTCTCTCCTTTCAATTGAAAAAGGGGGGAATTGATCACGGTTGTTAGATTGAGCTTTTCGACAACAAAAACAAAAACAAATATGTTAGATGGACATTGAATTTTCCAGATGGGAAAGTACAGTCTATAGATGGAATACTTTGGAAGAATTATGGTTCAATGACTTGTAATTGAATCATACATAGGGATGTTGATTTTGAGAGCAATATTGTGGACATTTTGTTCATCTTGATGGTCATTAGACCTAGTAGAGGACATTGGGATCCTTCTGCATTACATCTTGGATTTCGATTGAGTTGTCAAAATTTTTAGGGATGTGTCATGCTTGTAGTTGATTCACTTCTCTTGGTTCACTCTCATCATATTGGATTTCACATCAGTTTTTAGCATCCATATTTGGCAATTTTTCACGCGGTTCTTCATTGAGGCTCGACTCAAGAGTTTTAGCATGAAGACTTGGAGATGATATTAGTATATGTTGCATTGTTGGTATTATTGTTCAAACTTGTTGATACTAAGAGGGGGGTGAATCAGTATCAAGTACAATTTAAAACCTCTTTCAACTTATACTTAAACCATTCAATTATATCCAATGAGCAATGAACAATAGTATAAGAGTTACACCAATACACCACATTACACTATGCACAATATATGAGAAATAATCAATAGTTTTGTTCAAGGGAAGTAATGACTTCCAAAGGTAGCTACAGCTTCCAAAATGTAAAGGGAGGGATAAACCTCCAATAGGA
>JZKD02S1955282.1:359127-377575 GCA_000966675.3 Picea glauca | reverse complement strand
CCTATAATTAAAATTAGGTCATTAAAAATAGCTGACAAGGCTACAAACCAAAATCATACTGTTTTTACATTAAATTGTTAAATAAAAGCCCTAAATGAGCATAAGCAAGACGTCAAGCCCTATTGAGGGAGATGTTGGCCCTTTTTAGGGAAAAATCCAACATAAATGACAAAACGTTGGCCCTCCAAACCCCACACGTGCCAGCTGCCTTGTCAAACGACCACACTGTCAAGATGACGTCAATGGCTCCTAGGTGACATCCTGGGCCATTTGAGGGAGACGTTCCACCTGAGGTGGGTCAACCCCCCTGGGTTGGGCTCAGCCAAAGTGTCCTAGATGAAACGTCCTTCTTCTTCTCAGGTGCAAAACCTCTGTTGACGACCTATTTAGCTAGGGGGTCAACTCATGTGCCATGAAGTATGCATCATTAGATGCAAGTATGTCGAAGACAATATTGGTTCCACTTGGGCATTTTATGCTCCAGCACAAAATTTTGTAAACGAAAATTCCGCACCCCTGCGTGGGTTAATAATGTAATAAGTCTACATGGATCATAGTTAGGTCAGGTACCTTGGGATGTTTTCATTAAGAGATTTCTTTTCACCGAGGGTTTTTTATCCTCAGGTTGTCAACTGGGCTTTTCAGCTTGGTTGATTTCCCATGAGTTTTTCCCTCACACATGCAATAATTCCTCCAAAGTGTTGAACGACGTTCTAATGATCTCATCCTTTGGTAGCTATTGTTTAGGAATGATGTAAATGACCATGCCAGACATTGTAGAAAGTTTCACGGAATTTCGTCGAGTCTAGCTAGGTTTTTTTAATTAATTAAATTTAATTAATTCTCCTAAGGTTGGAATTTTAATTGTTTAATTAATTAAATGTTTTTGAGCAAATATTGTAAAAAATCGGTCTTTGGGCTTTTGATAGGGGTATTTGTGCTCAAAAGAAATGGAATGGCACCCCCTACACCCATGGACCAAGTTTCAGCTCAGTCAGACAAAGTTTGCTATGCATTTGTCCACCTGGAGTCAAAGTCAGTCAAAACAACAATTTTAATTGTTAAGTCATTTTTTGTAATTTTTGTAAAAAAGAGTTAATGGGTTAGTTTGAAGGTTGAAAAGAGCAAGATTAGACATAACATAACCCTCCCAACATTTTCCAACCTATTCTAACCCCTTACCCACCTTCTACACTCAAAAATCATGGCCCCCTAGGGGGAGTGACGTTTTTCCTTGGTGGAGGTTGTTGTGACTTATTTGGGCCCTCCTATCATAAGTTATGACTCCCTTTGACCCCCAAATCACCTCCTAGGATGATCCCACTCAATTTTTCTCATTAATCCCCCTTCATTCCTTCATTTTCACCCTTTTTTTGCCCTCTCCAAGAGGAGTTACGCCCCCCTCTTCTAGAAACTCCACAAATGATTCTTTAAAAATTATTTGAGACCTCTCACCTTCCTTGGCATCAATCCCAATGCCTCCCACACCTCTTTTCTTGATCCCAACACCTCCTACATTTTTTACACCCTAGATCTAGCTTTCAAACCCTAGATGGTGTGCCCTAGCCTTGAGAACTACTCTTATGCTTGGTGGTGGACACTTGGCATTGATCCAAGAGAGATAGGTTTGCCTCTCCAAGTATAAATAGATCCCTCTCCTCACTCCCAACTCACCATTCTTTGAGCTAAAGTTATGCCACTGAATTTTTGCCTCATCCATCTTGGTCTTGCCATCTCGCATTCACTCATTTCTCTTGAGAGCATTGGAGCAATTAGTTGCTTCAAGGATCTCCCATTTGGATTCAATAATAAAAGCTTTGGAGGGTTTTGGATCAATCTAAAGTAATCAGATTTGTCTATTGCACATGAGGTGATCTTGTTCCTTTACATTTTGTGAGTTTTTAACTAGTTTCTTGAGCAAATTAGTTTGTTTGGGTAGATCATTTGACATTAGTGTTGCTGATCTATATATGTTGATTAGTTAGCATTGTGAATTAGTTCATTTTACTAATCTATTTTATCATATTATGCTATTTTGGATTCACATCTTGCTTAAGTGTGCATATTTTCCTCAAAAGAGTTGGTTGGAAGAGACTTTAGAGGGGTTTCCAACCAAATCTTTCATAAACTCATTGCTTTTGATTTGGATGTGATATATTGCTGTTCATTCATATCATATTTATGTAGCTAACTTGTCTTAGATAGGTCAAAATATTTACATTTCAACTTGGAGATTTTATGTGGAAATTTTCTGTGTAAAAACATTAAATTTTCTTAACATTTTTTTTGTGTTTTGCAACATTTCCAGCAAGCTTTTGTTTGCTGTTTTTTGCAGATTTTTACTAGGAACAAGGGGAAACGCTGCCAAAATTCACTCATACAACATCCCGAAGAGGTTCCACAAGTTGGGTAACGAATCCCTTCCCTTTCCTCCTTGTATATTGTATTTCTTTGCTATTATTTCAACTTATTTGTTTAATTCTTTATAAGCATTCTTTATTTCTTGCCCCATTTGTCTACAAGGCAAGGTTGTGTGGCTACTATAATAATCAATCAAGTTTTTCTTATTTCCAACCCTCTTTGGCTAATAATGGTAGGCTTGCCTCCACCTTGGTCATTGTGAGTGGTTATTTCAATTTCTAAGTTTGATAATTGTTAATTGCCTACACCTTGGGAGAGTAATCCCCAAAATCATAAGGCTAAAGGGAAATCTATTTGTTTTGATGATCTATATGCTCTAATGATCTAATATCTCCTAGGATAGTCATCATAATAATCTTGCCTTTTCTTTCAAGTTATTTCCCGTTATATTCTTAATAATGTCTTCTGGGTTAATGATTTAAGTTTTGCTTAAAGAGATATAACTAATCTTTTCCTTAAGTCATTTATCTCATTTATCTTCTAAGCATATGTGATCTTTTCATGGTTTAGGATATAGATCTTTCACATTGCTAAGTTTCCATTTCAATTATATCTATCTTTTCATTTGGTTTAGCATACATATGGAGTGAATGATTAATCTCTAAGTCTTATTCTCGTTATCATTTCGGCAAGTTATTCTTGCCTTTTCCTTTTTGCAAAGTTACATGCTATTGATGGTGAATGGAATGCTATGTCAATGATGGTTATCTTATAAGATTTTTCCTTTATGTTATCTTATGATATGGTCTAAAACGTTACATTTTCAACATTACATTTCAAGCACACTTTTACATTCATGTTATTTCATGTTTATGGGCTGAAATATTTACATCACTAGCACTTCATTTTGAGCAGTTTCATTTTCGGTTTTGGGCCTAAAATGCAAATTTCAAGCACCTAAAACACTCCTAAAATTAACCAAACACACTTAAAGACTCACCCGCGAGTCATAACAACATTTTAGACAACTTAGGTAGCTTTATTCAGCCATCTCCACCATCTAAAACGGGTTTGAGGAAAACAACGGAAGGAAGTGGCGGTGGACCGTCCCGTGATCCTCTAGGAGGGGATACTTTCCGGGAAGTACTCTTACTGTTAGGGCTGACCTGGGAAGCTAGGGTGGGCCTCGTTGCCTTACTATCTTGAGCACCCGACAATCATTTGGCCAAGGGAGGAGGAAGATTAAAGCCCCAACATAGTTTAGGGGGAGGGAACTAAAATTTACTTAACTTTTAAGGAACTCCTTAATCACTTAGTTGCATAAATAATCTATGTGTGTTGGGGGGACTTAGATGTATGCTTAGGAACACACTTATTGCAAGCACTTAATATTTTATGATCTTTACTTGCAATCTCATGGTTTATCTTTAATTGTCTTAAGTTTATATGAGCATTTGTGTTAAAACATTGATATATCTTTCTTATTTGCTTTTGTGGTGTGATTCAAGAAGGAGTTGAGTATCCCACTTGGGGAGGCATCACCTTCTTGAGTCTTGAGTGCTTTTATGGTTTCCATTGAAAAGCAGTCCAATAGAGTAAGTGCTATTGGGGCATGTTTGGCTCATGTGTTGATCTCACTTTGGTTTTCTTGTATTTTTGTATCTATTTGTATATTGTGTAATTATTGTAACATCTATAATTCTTTATGTAAGTAATTGTATTTGCCTTTGTGGGGTAGTTTCAAGTCACTTTACTTGTAATACTTTTGTAATTGAACCACCCTCAAACGTAGTTGACCCCATTTCCCAACCTTAGGCACTAGTCATAGTTGACTTAGGGAAATGGTTGATTGTCATTTAGATTAACTTGCACTTTGCATTTGCTGCCTTAGAATCTTAGGCTAGTTTTCCCCCTTAGCCTTTAACAAATTAAAATCATCTCCTAGAATGTAAATGTTAAATCCAATCTAGTAACTAGGGTCTACCCTCCTTGGCTTTCCTAGGAGTAAGCCTAGAAGGAAGAGGTTCCAGTCAAGGTGACAGTGTGGACTGTGAACCTGGGCATTGTGCCTCCAAGGACACACTAAGTGAGCTGGACTTAGCTCACATTTGCAAGTGTGTATTAGGACGACAACAAGCTCAATCAAGCACTGTCCAGTATCTGCCCCTGATGGGGTCCCAACAACCATCTGATGGGCTCTTCAACCTCATGGAGGTCTGAACTAATCATCTCCCCATGTGTACCGACCCATTGGTACCTGTCCGTTGGGCATGGTCTTGCACATCAAAAACTTCGCCCTCCATGGGCTCATTAGTCACAGGGATCATAGCAATGTTAATCACGTTTCATCATTAATGTTATCAAACATATGCATAAAGACCCTGATATATCATTCAATAGCTTAGAGATATTACAAAGACCTACAATACAAAGCCGAAGAAAAAGACAAAATACCTTATTGGGCTAGTATCCATAAGGAAAGGAAAGGCTCGAAGGGGTATCATCCAAGCCATGTAAAACGAGGTGATGTGGTCAAGGGATGTCCAGACATACAGATAGATGCATGATATTACCTGTGGGTGCCTTTGTAGAAGGTGAGATGTACCCGTCACGGATGTAATTCTTTCCAAGCCCTTTATTGCCTTTATTCTTTTCTTTATTTGTTTTTTTCTTTTTTTATTTCAAGGACTAACTAGAGGACATTGCCTTGGCGTGGTGCCCATAGCTGACAGAATTACCCACAAGCACTTTCACAGAGATGATAAGGCTGGCTCGTGTTGAGACCCCCTTTCCTCTTGGCTATGTCTTGTTTTTGTTATTTTTCTTCGGGTCCCTCTTATTTCTTACCGAGAGGCTTTTTATTTCCTTCTCGGGGATCCCTGGGCGAGGCATCTCTAGGTTTCATTTTTATGGCTTTTATCTTTTACCAGTTGCTTTTACTTTCTAGGCCTTTAGCCCCTTCTTCCCATGAGATAAGGTTCAGTCCCACAAACAGATCATCCTAATGCCCGGACTAGGGGAGTGGGACAGATGAGCGGGAGATAAGATGTAAAAGTGATGATATGATGGGAGTGGACGATGGCTCTTCAGAAATCCCCCCGGTGGCAAACCAAAACCCATGGGTACAGGCTTGCTAGGACACCATGTTAATCCCCCCAACCATGGTCAAGTGGGTTAATGTAAGATCCAAGCAGTTGTCAGAAATAAAGGAGTAAGATGCATATATCTTAAAGGTTATAATGATCAAAAGTGACACATACCATGATAACTGGACCAATTACCTCAGGGAGCAAGAGTCTTCTCCGATACAAGTCCAAGCCAATGGTGATGGATGATGTTGCTGCTGACAAGACAAATCTGCTGAAAGAAGAGAAGTATGGGCCCTCCAGGGCCATGCTCAGGTCAATCCTACTCTCGGTACTCCATGTCTAGGACCTGTGGGCCTCAAGACATGATCTCCTAGTTATCCCTAGAAATCGGGGATAACACATACCCAATTACCAAGCGCCCTTAAAGGTGGGCCACTTGGCTTCCAAACTGAATGATCAACCCCCAATCCCCAAATGATGGGTTTCCTCTTCCCTTCATGTAAGCAGGTATGTAGGTGATTCCTTTATACTTCCTTCAATTGTGACAAGTGAGCCTTCAATGATGGAACAATTTTCAATCATGGTCAAAACAAATTCTAAGGCGACATGCTCTTAATTCAAAGCGAAGCGGCCTTTTCAAAGCCAATCAAAATGTCGGCCTCGAGCCCTAAATGTACATTTAGGTCAACCCCATCATCAAATTCTAAGACTAATCAGGTTGGCCCTTGCCATTCTTGCCCATAGTCCCAAGCACATTGCTTTCCTTGGTGTTGCACTATTTCATTTGTTTTGCAAACCATTGTACCAACAACTGCCACAACACCATAATTCACCATGGCTCGGGTCTCTAATCATTGTCCTCTTTTCTCATAGAGTTGTCTGAAACATTGCAGGTAATACAAAGGATCATGACTGGATATTTCATGAACTCGTTTTTTTCAAGGTCCAAGAGTGCTCTCATGTTTCTCACCAACGAGTACCATGTTATCCTACAGTTTGTAGTTAAGGTAGAGGAGGGAAAACTGGCATAACTGAGACTATCCCATCACTGTCACCTCAATGTGATGTCCCCATTTTGGGACATTATAACTTTACAGAGTGTTATGCCTACTAGAGTAGCTAGATAGGGGTGACAGAGAGTTCGAGAGATATTGAGGTGTTTTATTGGCCTCGACTTGCATCGTTCATCATCAGGATCCATTCTGCACAACTTGGCTTTGGTTCCGTTGCATTCCGTTGATTCCCGTAATTTTGAGTTATTATGGGTCATATCTTAATTAAATTCACTAAGAAGGTCATAATGGGCATATTACTTGGAGAAACCTCTTAGTGTAATAGCTCATCGGAATCAGGAAGAAGAGAGCTACGGGATAAGATGATGAGAAGTGACTTTCAGTGGTCGGAGAAGCCATGCGGATGGATAAATCACTTTTTAGAGGTAAAATGGTTAATTAATTAATTAATTAAGTGATTTAATCAAGGACTAATAAAATAAAGTAAAAGTCACTGTTGTGCTACTTATATGATTAGTATAATGCACTAATTAATTATCAAACCGAGATTCGTAATCAACAGAGTTACAAGACACTAGTAAGAAAGGTAATTCTAATGTCATGAGCATAGAACTATTCGAAATTATGCATGTTAGAAACAAAGAAAGCTAGCAAACCGAAACACACTTTGGTTGTCTTTCTCAAAGAGGTTGTCTACTCCATTATGGCACATGCAAGTACGATATGGGGTTCTTTTGACAGATCAAATCTGCTATCTGACCCATAAAGTTAACTATGCAATCACACTTCTGAAAGGGAAATCACACATCAATCATCAAGACATAGCATGAGTAGTTCAATAGTCAATATACTGAATATGCTGTGCTTCACAATGTGTTGTTGTGAACTTCACTAGTTCTCCTTCAAATATGTCCGACCACTGTTGCCAACATTTATATCCATGAAACAAAATCAAATCCATAAAACAGAGAGAGGATATGCAAAACAGAGTAAGTAAAGATCTCTAAACAATCATATAATTGAAACTCTAAACTGAACTATACTGCTATCATCTGAAATGATCAAAGCTTCAGCTAGTCTAACATCTATACTATTGAAATCAACTACTAACACTAATGTTGGGCGGTGGGCTCTTGCCGCTTCAACAGGTCAGTGACTAGAGTCTACAGTAAACTTGCTTTCAATCCACACATTACTTTTACTCAAACTTCAAAACATAGAATCAAACTATGCTAACAACTGAACTCACATTCATTCATAAATGATCAAGACATGGAGATAAATGACGTCCTTCTATTAAACTTCAACTCAGAATATGGTCTACAATATGTAATGCTGCTTCATATGTTGTGTTATGCTAATTCTCTACTACCTCCACCATCCTTTCCATGACTATTTAAACAGTCTTAGTCGTGAAATACAAGGAGGTGAAATCTTTAGCAGATTAGTCAATTGCCAAATTTACATATTTGGTTACATATTTTAAGCTTCATCCTCATGACACGAAGTGTATGAGGATGAAGCAAAAACAAACTAGCTTAACATAGCCTTGCTATAGTTTTGATGATTCAACAAACATCCAACAATTATCTTAGTCGCGATTTGGAGCTAAACTTGGTATATTCTGCTTCCTGTATTGGTACCGGATCGTGACAGGTGAGATTCGGTAAATGGTACCGGATCTGAACAGTACGCAAGTGGTTTGTACTAGACTAGAACAGTCTGCAGCCGTTGGTACCGGATCGCGACAGTGAATAATTCGGTACCATATCTGAAAAGAAGGTGCGCTTGGTACCGGATTCGGACAGTGACAATCTAGCACATAAGTACCGGATGGTTGAGCTGACACAGAAATGCTGGACTCATCTAGAGGTCAAAGGTTACACGTGGCAATTTAAAACATTAGTACATGAAACATTCAGTCTCCTAGCTCAATAAACCACAAAATGCATGAATTCAATTATACTTTACCTTATGACCTCATCAATAGCTAATGGTAGTGTTCTTTGTCATTTATCCAAGCTTGGGTAGGCCAAAAAGGTATAAATGAGGAGTATGATAGGGTAGTGGGGATGTCAATTTAGAGGCTCAACATTCCCCCATGCCAAAATCATTGCACGTCCTTATGCAACTGAAACAAACTCAAAATTTTTTAAAATTTGAGACTCCATTCTTTTTACTTTTGTGGATCAATGATGTTGATGGTTGAGGCTTCTGCTTTCAGCTCCCTTTTTATGACCCTAACGTATTGTAATAATCTTAGTACCTTTTTAAGCTTATTAGAAGTCTCTTCATGGTCATCTTGAAGTTGCTGGATGGTTGCCTTCAGTTGCTCATTTTCCTTTTTGATATACCTGTCCAGTAGTTGGTATTCCTTCAGTTCTTGTTTGAGTTCCTGGTTTTTCTTTTTCAGCTCCCCAATTTTTTTCTTCATCTGTTCTTTTGTTAAGGTCCTTGTTGGCCCCATTGTTTCTGGCTGGGTGTATTCTCTTTCCTCCACTTTCTCCCTCATCCCACATAAAGTAATAGTAACTTGTTCCTCAGTCAAGCTAGGGATGTCATCCTGGACTGATAGGTCTTCAGAAGGGGAGGTAAGATCTATTGGGTCTTCATGTGTATGAGGACTGACAACTACTTTTCCTTTCTTTTCCATGCTCCTTGTTGTTCTTTTACAAGGGGGTAGTGGATCATAGGTGCTCACAAGCTTCCTTTTTTTCTTTTCTGTTTGTGGAATGGTTACAGGGAATTGTTCTATAAGCCGTTTATCTTTATTTTCTGAGCTATTCTTCTTTTTCCTCACAGTTTTTGTCTTATCATTTATGACCCTTCTCCTCAAGTGATATTGTTGAGGTCTCCTCCACTAATTTGGATTTACCTTTTAATTATTGAATTTTAAAAATCTTATCAACTGTGGAAGAGGGCCCTGCTTGTTTACTGGCTTTATCTTTTTGGCTCACTGTTCTGGAGGATGATGGAGTTACCTTATCTTTCTTGCCCTTTTTCTCTTGAGGTTCCTTGTCTTTCTCTGGAGCAGGTTGGGCTCCCTCTACAGGTTTGTTTTATGTGGGAAGGTGTTGAGTGATGAGGATTTTCCAGCTAATCCCTTGCTTCTTGATTTCATGTATAACTAACATATTAATAAGACCTTGATGGTAAATGTTGGTCTTCTCAGTTTTGGATAGGGATTTGACACCTCTTACCATCTTGTTCAGACTCATCCATAAAAAATATGGGAAATCAATTTCAAAACCTCCTTTAAAGTGTAATAGAAGCCTAAGATGATATATGAAGGTTACATCATACCTACCCTCACAAGTAAGGAATCATTGAAAACTAGCAAGCATTGGATGATACTCTTCCTTGATATAGTTCCTAGGAATCCCCTTTTTCCAATCAGGGTGCTGATGGTCTTCCTTCAGAAATAGTTGGCACATTTTCTTGTTGATTCCTACTCCTTTGAAATACTTGGCTCCTCTGTTAGGTAATCCCGTGGCTTTCCTTAAGGTTTCTTCATTGACTGTTAGCTGTAGATTGCCTATGTGCACAATCTCTCCATCTTAACCCTGAATAAATGCTTGAGATACCTTTTCATGACAACTTGTGAATTTCTCCAAAAATGGCATCCATCCCGCTCTAGCATACTTATCTCTACATAGTTGGAACTCCTCGGTCTCCCTATAAATCTAGAAGACCGGTTTGTGTCTAATCACGACCATCTTTATGAACTGTGCGTGAGAATTGGGTTGTGGCGCAAGGGTTTGGTAAGCTATGAGGGTAAGGATTTGGTACTGGATATCGTAGAGAGGAGAAGGCTCGGAACTGGAGAAAGGTTGGTAACAACAAAAATATGGTGATGGCGTTGATAATTCGGACGATGAGTTTAAGTAAGATGTCGCAAAGGAAAATTAAGGCAAGATGAGGCTCATTTGGATGGCTTCGCCACCCAGATAAGCCATTTCATTTCTGCCTGTTAGTGCAATGATGAGAACGTTGGGTGTCGAAGCATCATTGCTGTTTGAGATAGGTGATTGAACTTCTTAGCAGTGAATTTGATGTTGAATCGTGACTCATGACACGAGATATGTTCGCGATTTCTTAAGGATGAAGCACGTTCGTGGCTCATCATTACTAAACATGCTCCATATTCACACTTTTGATGTGATTTTTTCTTCAATCATTTTCAAGCGCTTATGTGATGAGAGGACTGATTAAGGTTAAGCATATGGGTATGAAGGAAGTGAAAGTTAGGTGCACGGTTTTAACACTAAGGTCATAAGATCTAGTATACCTTTTCATACCTATTGTAGTTTTATAAGAAAAGGAAAATAAATAATACCATGTTACCTTTGCTTTTACCATTGTATAATCAATACCCATAGCATATGCGATTGCCTTTGTATTTGAAGCTTGCAGATTGTCAGAGTTCATCTTTTTAGGCTGGATTTTTCTGGAAGCTTGGTACTAGAATTTCCTGTACTTCATGAAACTTCGTTATTCTGTGCTTGTCTTCTTTTGTGTTTGTTTCTGTAAGGTTGTAGGGTGAACATGTTGGTTTCTGGAGATGAGATGTGAGTCTCAAAAAGAGTTTTGAAAGAGCTCTTTGACCGTCCCCCATGCCAAGGATGTTGCATATCCTTATGCAAGAAGATTTAACACCCTGTATCATAATGGAAGAAAAATGATGAGAGAAAATAAACCAAATCAAATTCCAAAAGTACATTTATCACCTAGCATATGATCACATGCCTAAAATTTTTGAAATTGCCTTTCTTTTGATGACTTATTGACAAGGGTAGCATTCAACAGTGAAAATAGGGAGGTTTTTATATTTTTTCCAGCAGAGTAATTCCAACGTAACTTGCTTCAGAGATTTAATATCATTAGATGTAATGGATAAATTTCACAGTATAAGTAGATTAGACTCCCTAGTTAGGGCTCCACTCTTAAAAAGTTTCCTTCTTAGGTAATGTAGGCTTTAGATGTCAGACTGGTAAAGTTGACTTGGGGTAATTCTCAAATGGACATTTGCTTATAGTAATTATCTTGTTTGTTAATCTGTAGTTTGTATCTCATAAATGTCAACAGTGACCTTTGCTTGTAGTGTTCATTTTTTTTTTTAGATGACAAAAGTGAATTTTTCAATCAGACAAGTATAGATGAGACATTTCTCAACCAGAACCCACTGCCAGCAAGCCTGTTCAGTACTCTGGTGGGGTAGTTGTGATAATTAGTGAGAGACATCCTTTCCCCAGGCAGAATGCCACATTGCCAACAGGCCTGTTCAGTACCCTGATGGGTTTGCCTAGTCATACCACAGACCGGTACCCGCTGCCAGCAGACCTGTTCAGTATTCCGGTGGGTTAGTCTCTTAAACCCTTTTTCCATTAGAGGCTTCTTGTCCATAGTCACCTATTTCGGTTTTTATTAAAGAGTTCTTTTGCACGGTGATAGGGGGGGCTCATCTGAAAACCTTTTTACAGGCTGGGATGGTATTGGGTTGGAAGGTGTATTCTCTTATTTGAATGTCTTTAAATATTTGTTTGAAGGAAAAATAAACTTATGTATGCATATTATTTCTTTAGAGTGATCTAGATGTATAATTTTCTCTGAGTTTGTCCATAAGAGAATGACCTAAAGTTACCTTAGGGTACTGATACATCCTCTTCCATAAAAGTTTTCCTAGTGTGCCAATGACAGAGAGTGTTCATATACTCATATGTTACTCTTTAGTAAAGATAATCCGATGAATACTATTGAAGTCTAGTTAGGGTGAGATAGTTACTTGTAGGCTAATATATTTTTTTATCCCTTTAATCATGTTGAAATACTGGATAAAGGCAACCTCTAGACTTTGAAGCAGATTATGCATGGTTCTTTTACAAATCATAGGTAAGGATTATGTCTTCTTTATCAAGCAACATAACCAAAAGAAATTAAAATACTTCCTTCTAGCCAGCAACTTAACCAGAAGAAACTAAGAAATATTTCTTTTAGCTAGCAATAGAACCAAAAGAAATTAAAGATTCTTCCTTTTAGCTAGCAACAGAACCAAAAGAAATTAAAGATACTTCCCTTTAGTTAGCAATAGAACCAAAATAAATTATTTCTTTATAAGGGTTGCCATTTGATGCTGCATTCGGCTTCTTGGTTCCATCTTAAGTGGTTACTGCATGGCTTCATACTTCGTATTAATTGTCATAAGATTTTGAAATATGCGTAGCATTCCTTTGTCAATTAGATGATGTGTCCTAATAGTATCGTATACGTACCAGACTTCTGGTACCGGACCATCACAGGACTACTGGGGCTGGACCAGAATAGAGTATTGTTAATGCCTACGAACTGATGTTTAGCAATTTCATGAAGGATCAAATAAATTATAGAAATCTACTTACAAAGATAAAATGCTAAAGTAAAACAAAAGGAGGTAAGAATCCATTGTTACCTTCAGCTTATTAGTAGAACACAATCCACACCTATGTACAATTTTTTTTAAAAGTAAACCAATCAATCAATGTGGATCAGTAGGAAGGTCTCCTTCCTTACTAATCACCTGCATATTTGAATTATGTAGCATACAAGTCAGAAATTCCTCTTTTGATAGGGGTTTGTATAAATTCTCAACCGGTGACCATTCACAAGTAGTAGAGTCTAATGTTCGTCAATTGTCTTTATCCTGATTGAACCATTATCATAGACAATGTCAATTTCGTAAGGTCCCATCCAACTAGTAGTTAACTTACCTTTGAAGTTCTGGAATTTGTTGTCATACAACAGGGCCCAATCTCCTTGTTGAAATTTTTTCTTTTTGAGATACTTGTCATGCCATTTTGTTCTCTGCTCTTGAATGAGGGTGGTTCTTTGAAGTGCTTCCTGCCTAATTTCGTCCAGCTCATTAAGCTGTAAGAGTCTTTGTTGTTGGGCTTCATCCAAGTTCATGCCAACTTGTACTGCAATCCTCAAGGTTTTGATTTGGAATTCTATGGGGAGAAGCACTTGCTTCCCATATACCAACTCGTAAGGTGTATGTCCTGTTGTATTCCTCCAGGTGATTCTATAAGCCCATAAGGCTTCTAGTAATCTGTCAGCCCAATCCTTGTGGTGTAGCTGTACTGTTTTGGTAAGAATGGACTCAATAACTTTGTGGGTAGATTCTACTTGTCCATTTGCCTGTGGATGGTAGGGTGTAGATTTCTTGTGTTTGATTTGGTACTGTTCTGTAACAGGTTTGACTAGATTAGAGGTAAATTAAGTCCCTTGATCAGTCACAATTTCTCGAGGTACACCAAATCTAGTAAATATGTCATTAAAAAGGAAATCTACCACTGATTGTTCACTTGCAGCTGGTAAAGCTTTTGCTTCAACCCACTTAGTCACATAGTCAGTACATACAAGTATATACTTTTTCTTTTTAGATGCAGGGTTAATGGGCCCTACAAAATCTAATGCCCATTTCTCGAAAGGCTCAATGACTACTTGGGCTTGAAGTGCCATTTGGTCTCGTGCAGTAGGCTTACCCATTCGTTGGCATTCATCACAATTGGATACATAGGTTTTAGCATCTTTGAAAATATGAATACAATAATAACCAGATTGGAGAACTTTATAAGCGGTCTTTTTGTCTGCGAAGTGTCCTCCACAAGGACCATCATGGCAAGCTTGCAAAATATCATGAATTTCATCTTCCCTTACACATCTCCTGATTACCAAATCTGGTCTTGTTTTGTAGAGACAATCATCATGCCACATGTAGTTTGCACTTAGTTGAATTACTTTATGTTTTTCTCTAGGAGACAATTTCTAAGGCATCTTCCCTGTCACAAGATAGTTAGCTACATCTGCATACCAAGGGGTGAATGTAGAAATAGAAAACAAATTGTCATTAGGGAAGTTATCATCTACTGGTGCGTTATCTCCCAGATGAATCATTCTAGATAAGAAATCAGCCACAAGATTATCCTTACCTAGTCTATCAATAATATTGATATTAAACTCTTGTAATAATAACAACCATATTGTAACTCTAGGGTTTATTAGGTTTGTTCATTAAGAATTAGATGGTTGAATGATCAGTGTGTACAAAAGCTTGATATCCTATAATATAGTGTCTAAATTTATTGATAGCATGGACTATAGCTAACAATTCTGTTTCTGTGACCATGTAATTAACTTCTGCTGGGGATAGATTTTTACTGACAAAGTAAATAGCACAAGGCTTTTGATTTTCCCTTTGTCCAAGAATTGCTCCAAGGGCTGTGTCTGAGGCATCAGTACAGATATGAAAAGGAAGGGACCAATTTGGTCCTCTTAATACAGGGGTAGTTGATAATTTCTGTTTTAGAATCTCAAAAGATACTTGGCATTCATCACCCCAATTAAATTTGGTTTCTTTAGATAATAACTTGAATAAAGGGGTAGCTAAGCTTGTGAAATTGGGAATGAATCTTCTATAGTAGCCAGCATGCCCTAAAAAGTTGCAACTTCCTTTTGTGAGGAAGGTATTCTGATTTGTGTGATAATATGAATTTTCGCAGGATCAACTCTCATTCCAAAGCTAGAGATGTGATGTCCCAAAAAAATACCTTCAGTGAGCATCATTTTTTATTTTTCATACTTAGGGAAATATTAGTTTCCTTACACCTAATCAAGACTTTTCCAGACTGGTCAAAGCTTCCTGAAAGTCATTTCCATGGACTGTAAAGTCGTCCATGTAGACTTCTACGCAGTTGTTGGTCAAGTCAGAGAAAATGGCTAGGATAGCCCTTTGAAAAGTAGTTGGGGCATTGCAAAGTCCAAAAGGAAGGACCCTATAAGCATAGGTTCCCCATGGGAAGCTAAAAGTGGTCTTCTCTTGGTCTTCAGGTGCTATTTGTATTTGGTTATAACCACTAAACCCATCTAGGAACGAAAAATACTTCTTTCTGGACAAGGTATCCAACACCTGATCAATAAATGGTAGGGGAAAATAATCCCTATGGGTGGCTTTGTTCAATTCCCTGAAGTCTACACATATTCTCCACTTACCATTTTTCTTGGGAACTATGACAAATGGAGATACCCATTGACTATCTGAAATGGGGTATATGAGATTGGCTTGGAGGAGTTTTTGCAATTCTTCTTTTGCAATATCTTTGAGGGATGGATTCATCCTTCGTTGAGGTGGTCTAACTAGTATGATTTGGTCATTAGTGTAAATATGATGTGTGCATGTGTCAGGGTGAATGCCTTTCATGTCTGCATAATCCCATGCAAAGGCATCAAATTGTCTTTGGAGCATTTCAATTACTTGTGTCTTTTGTTCTGGTTCCAAACTAGAGTTGATATACAAAGGTTTTCCTGGGCTAATCTCAACAAGTTCAGTACTTTCTTCCTTCTCTAAGGAAGCTGGTGATAAAGTGTATAATTGAGTGATATCAGGGTGCCAAGTTTATTGAAATTCGGAACTGAAAATGTGTGACAATTCTGCAAAGGACCTAGGATATTCAATGCAGTTTGTATCAACCAAAAATAAACTTAAGACTTGTTCATTCGATTGTTCTTGCATTTCTCTTACTTGTTCAAGTGTTAACAGGGGTCTGATGCAATCTTCCTCTCCATAAGGGTTTTCTAGCCAAACAGGTATTTCTTGTGTCGGTTGGGTAGGAGGGAAGAGAACAAGTTTTTGGCTATGTGTGCCATTGGGTATAGTCATCTCAGTGGACCGACGACTGATAAAGGCATCTGCTGTGGCCAGCCAGGGGCGGCCAAGAACCACAGGGTGTCCTGGTTTGGAGGATGATTCAGAGTAGATGACTAGAAAGTCTACTGGGTATTCCCAAGAAGCTATAGTGACTGTGATATCATCTAAACTTCCTGCAAGGCTAATCACTGACTTATCTGCCAATTCTATCATGGTTTGGGTTGGTCTCAATTGGTTGATTTGGAGTTTTTGCATAGTGTCAAAAGGCATTACATTAATTGCTGCACCCAAATCAATGAGTGTGTTTGGTAAGGAAATACCATTAATTTCAACAGTGACTACTGGATTCCCAGGGTCATTATATTTATATGGCATTTCAGAAATAAATTCAGATAATTGTCCTACTACCTGAACAAGGGGAGGTTCCTTTTTCTTCCTTCCCAGTTTCTTAATACAAAGATCCCTTATGATTTTGGCATATATGGGGATATCTTTGATGGCTTGCAACAGAGGTATTTTTATACATACATTTCGTAATTCATCCTCTATATCTTTGTGCAAGGGTGGGTCAGGTTTTTTTACTAATAGTCTTTTGGGGTAGGGTGGAAGATTAACTTGTTGAGGTACTCCTACGAACTGAGAATTGATTGGAATAGGAGGGGAAGTCTCTTCTTCTACAAGGGCGGTTTGAGTTTTTTCTTCCTGAATTACTACTCCAGGATTTGATTGATTTATAGCCTTCCCTGATCGTAGTTGAATTTCATATGTGGGAAAGGTTTGAACTTCTGCATTCTGCACAGGGTGGGTGGGTCGATTATTGGGGTTAGGGATTGATTAGGCAGGGATTGTTGTTGGTGTAGGAGGGTTGTGGGCAGCTTGGTTTTGTGGTTGTTGATTGGCATTTATAGGTACTTGTTGCTGCTGGTTAGGGTTCAAGGGGACTGTAAATTGTTGCTGTATAGGAGGTGGAAGTAAAGCTTGTATCTGTGGTGGGTTAAATCTAGGTAGTAATTGGGAAATGTTTGCAGGATACTGTGGGTATGTAGGGTAAGAGGGATTCCCATACACAGGTCCCCTCCAACCTTGTTGCCAAGGTTGAGTTTGAGCTTGTTGAGGTGTCCATTGTGGATAGGACATTGGGGAGGGACCCCATTGTTGTTGTTGATACTGTGCATTAGGGTCATAAAATGCATTAGGGTTTTGTGCTCTCCAAGGTCTTCTGGAAAGATATGATTGTTCTTGTGAGATTCCTCCTCCCCTATACATGGCTTGTAGCTCAAGCAAAGTTGGACACTCAGATGTGGGGTGCTCTAGAGTACACAGGCCACAGATTTCTATGACATTTAATGGGCATTCTTTCTCACCGTGCTTCTTTTGACATCTAGGACAAAATTGCTAAAACAACCTCTACTTCTTGTTTCTTTTTCAGTTTTAGGGTATCTAGCTGGTTGATGATTGTGCTCAAGATGTCTGTTTTAAAGTTGTCCAGTAAGTTTCCTAACTCAATTCTGGTGACAGTCCCTGAGCTTTGTCTTGTATTTCTGCTAAAAGAATTTCTTGGTGCTTTGCCTGTTTTAGCTAGTCCTCTTGAGTATCTTCTACAGTAATCTGCGATCTCTAAAAAAAGATTTTGGTGCACATCTCCTGAACTTAACAAGTTTAAAACTTCTATGCAGTCATCTCTAATGCCTTTCAAAAATACAGTTCTTACTACAGCTGGGTCTGTGGTGAATAATTTTGATTTCTGGTAGTTGTATAAGAACCTTTCTAAGTAGTCTTGGCTTTCATCCTCTGTTTGCTGCATTTTAAAAATGTCATTTTTAGCATTATCCTTACAATAGTCTTGGTATTTCCGTAAGAATGTATCTTTCATCTGATCCCAAGAGAGAATTGTATTTTCTCCTAAGCTCATGAACCATCTTAAGGCTGAATCTTTCATTGTGGCAGGGAAGAGCTTAAGTTTTTGGGCATCGTCTGAGTAATTATAGATTCTACATAATATGTCAAAATCGAATAAAAATAAGTCTGGATCTTCAGTTGACATACCTCTGAAAGTGGGTAACGATGATAGTGGGATATTTTTCATGCTGATGTTTATGGAAATATCCAAGATCGGAAACCCAAAGGTCTTAGTTTCAGTGGCTTCATTTCCTTCTTCTTTTGCCATTTCGCTAGGTGTTCCTCCTCCATTGATGGATGGTTCACAAACTGGGTTTTGTGTGTCTCCTTCAACAGACTCACGTTCTGTCTGCCCCAATACTGATTCTTTCGTTTTAGGTTCTACTTCTGGAGCCTCACTGGCTCCC
>JZKD02S1955282.1:279392-298264 GCA_000966675.3 Picea glauca | reverse complement strand
ATCATATTCTTTTCTGCATTCATTCCAACTTATTTTTCAGCTGATGTATTAGTTTTAGATAGGTCAAAAATACAATTTATCCATCATATTTGTTTGCTGGAAATTTTCTGTGTATACACAGAAAATTTCTGTAACTTTTCTTGGTGTTTTGCAGCATTTCCAGCAAGCATTTGCTTGCTGTTTTTGCAGGGAAGCGTCATATTTGGAAGGTACAAGCTGCATACAACACCTAGGAGGCCTCCAAACTCAGCATTCTTCGGTTTGGGTATCATCTCCCCTCTTCTCCATCTCTTTTCTCTAATTTTTTGAAGTTTTCCTAAGTCATTTGAGCTCATAAAAATAATCTAACTTAGGGTAATCATTCTTTGTCCATATAACTTAGTTAACTTGTATTTTTGTTCATTAGTTGTTTAGATCAGCTACCCTCATTGGTCAATACCGGAAGGCATAGCCACCACCTTGACCATTGTAGTGGTGTTTCCCTTTTGAAGTTTTGTCATTCTTTTGTTTTAAAATTTTTTTAAATCATAATCAATAACTTTAATCTCACTTGCCGGCACCTTGGGGGAGTCATCCCCAAAATCGCCTTGGCTCTAAGGGAATTTAACTTGTGTTTTCTTTCATGCCTTAAAGTTGTCATATCCTAGATAGATCTGCATTCACAAGTCCTTTTACTTCTTAACCTCTCATATGCTCTTACATTTCATTTCTTAATGGTTAGATAGCTTAAATGTGGTTACATGCTTAGGATCTATAATCTTTTGAGTTGTTTAGCTAAGTTTGGATGCATATGAAATTGGTAACATCTTAAGTGATCTCTCATTTGCTAAGTTCATTGCTCTTTTCAAGTCTTAGATCTCATAACTTAGCATAAGTAGGATTGGGTAATAATCAATCTTTTGTAGCTACTTTGGAGGCACCACTTGGGTGCTCATGGCCTAGCTCTTTTGCTCACGACCAAGGGCATTTTTAGCCCTCTTTAGCTCACGGCCCAGCCATATTTTGGCTCATGGCCTAGTCACTTTTGAGCCCTTTTGCTCACGGCCTAGCCTACCAAGGCTCACGGCCTCATTTGTTGATGGTGCACACATCCTCACCTTGCACATATTTGATTCAATGATTGTAGGATTAATGTTAAAGGATTGACACATATTGCACACGGCCTACACACTCATTGAATCCTCACGGCCTTGATCACACTTATGCTCATATTTCACACACTTATGATATGTTGATCATGGTTTAGCCCTTCACAAGTTTAAGTTTTATTGCTTATGGTTTAGTACACTTGTGATATTACACTTATGGTTTAGATGTAAATGGGTTAACAATTATGCTTATGCTCTAAACCTTTTAACTTTTAAGCTAACACATCTTAACATATTGCAAGTATCTCATACATCATCCTACATGCTCATGGTTTAAACTATCTAAGTGCTTAAAGTCTTATCTTTCATTTCCTTTTCAAGTATCATTACATGCTTTATGGTTCATGGTTATATGGTGGATATATCTTTTAATGTTCTTACATGTGACGTTACATTGATGGTTTAAACACTTGCTACAATATTGCTCTATCTTTATGCTATATTTTACATGTTGACGATGGTATAATTGCAATCTTTCAAGCACTCGTTTTATAACTTTTGCTCACGGCCATACGCTAAATCACTAAAACAAAAGTGTATAAAACGTATCTAAAACATACCCAACACACCTAAAGACCCACCCGAGGGTCCTAACAACACTTAGTAACATTTTAGGGGTCTCTGGCAACTTTTTCTACCATCTAAAACGGGTAAGAGGGACAATCTTTGGGGGAAGTGGCAGGGGACCGTCCCGTGATTTCGTTGGGGAGATCCCCTCTCTGACTACTTCTTATTGTGGTGAAGTGACGGGCTGACCTTGGAAGCTAGGCTGGGGACTCGTAGCCCCAGTATCTTGAGCACCGAGCAGTTATTTGGTAGAATTGGATGTTAAGACACACATCTAGTTAGGGGGTGGGAATCTAAAATATTTAAGTACATTAGTTGCATAGATCACATTGTGTATGTTTGGGAAGTAGATGTATTGATAGGCCAACACATATTGTGATAATCTTGTTGCTATATCTTTTACTCGCAACTAATTGCTTTATCTTTCATGTTGATGTGATACATTGGTTCATTGATCATTGATATATCTTGTTAATAAATCTGTTGTGGTGTGGATAAAGTAAGTGATTGAGTATCCCACTTGGGGAGGCATCACTTGCTTTGATCCTTAAGTGCTTGAGTGGTTAGTTGCCAGTGAAGGCAGTCCAAGTGGAGTAAGTGCCACTTGGGGCATGCTTGGCCCTAGGGTGTGAATTGTTTATCTTTTTTGTATATCTTGTACATTTATGTATCTTGTATCTACTTGATGTATATTGATAACTTGTAAATCTTATATAAACTTTCTAACATTTGATTATTCTTTTGTATAGTTGTAATCTTGGTTTGGGGTAGTTTAGTTGTTTTGATTGTAATATTTCTTGTAATTGAACCACCCCAAAACATAGTTGACCCCTTGCCCAACCTTAGGCACTAGTCTTTAGTTGACTTAGGGAAAGGGATGCCTTACATATAAATTTAGACTTGCACTTTCATTGTTGCTTGTCATTCTAGGCTAATTTTCCCTTGGCCTTTAATCAATTGAAACTAACTCCTAGACATTTAACTTAAAATTCATTTAGTAACTAGGGACAACCCCCCTTGGCTTCCCTAGGAGTAAGCCTAGATGGAAGAAGTTTCAGTCAAGGTGACAGTGTGGGTTGAAACTTAGACATTGTGTCTCCGAGGGCACACTAAGTGAGTAGGACTTAACTCACGTTTGCAAGTGTGCATAAGGACGACAACAAAACCAATAGAATGTAAGCATAAAATGGTGGAGACTATGGTGGGGGTGTATGCCCTTATATTTTCGACCATGCTCTAGCAAAATAACCTTTAATTGAACAATAATTATAGCACAATGTAAAAAAGCTTACCAATTCAAGGAAAAAGCTAAGACAAACCACCATAAAAGCTAGAAAAAACCTTCCAAGGCTAACGCATCACTTCCATCAACCAAATATCCAAGACTTAGCAATAAACCAAAGCACAAGAGAATAGAAAGAGCCAAGAGGGTCGAAAATTTCAGATAAGTCCTTCTCCACAAGGGAGAGTTATGATTTAAAATGAGATCTCATGATCTCTATTTATACAAAAATTAGCCAACATGGCTTGTCCACAAAATAATGAGTAAAACACAAGATTAGGGGTCAAAAACCCTAATATTTCCCCCTTAACACAACAGTATTAAGTAATTCACTTAAAATTTCATCTTTTGCACAAATTAAACCCTAATTAAGGATGACGTCACTCCTTTAGGGGACATTTTTCCACTTAGAGGAGGTCTTTGGTGTTGGAGAAGTATGGAAGGGCCTCCCAAGGCCATGTGTCAAGCATCTAGATGATATATTCTTGGTGAAAACCCTCTTCTCCTCAAAACGTCCAAGTCCAAGTGAGTGGCACCTCACCACCAAGCCCAAACCCCCAATACCATGACGTCATTCTCAAAAGTAGGACATTTTACTTCTCCTGGGCAAATTGTTTGGTAGGTAGTGGATAGGTTAGGTCATCCACGTCATCATCAAGTCTGTCCAAGTCATCTCTCTCTCATCTGGCATGCAGGCCCCTGGCATCCAACTTGTGGGCTTGTAGCCCCATGGAAGCCCAAGCTAGGCTTGTTCTCTCAAAACTGTCCACCAGTTAGGTCCCGCAAAAACAAATGGACATGCCGTCCAAGAATATAAAGTCATAACATCATGATAAGTGGATCCAATCAATAAAGAAGACATCAAAGCATGTGCATCAAGGATTGCTATATTAAACAATTAACAACTCAAAGACACTATGCGATTTGTCAAGCTTAAGTATGGGAGGGTTGATTGGTAAGAACCCAAGACTGAATACAAAAGCACCACAACATATATACAAGAACAATATCCAAAATTTCCTTTATAACTATCAAACCCTTGAGGTAGAGCAACACTATACAATGGATCCTATTATCGAAGGGATCCTCTCCTGTTCACTTGCCTCTTCGAGGGGGCATCCTCCTATTGAGCTACCGCTCCAAATACAATAATTATCTTCATGTCCCATTACATTGCTTGAACCCCTTTATACAGTGCTACTATCACCTAGAAACATTCTAGAGGAGGAATCTGCTAGAAGTAGAACCTTCTAAGAAGTTCTCTTACATTTATTATATCTAACTACCATAGTGGGCCTTATTTAATAATATAGTGGGCCTAGTCCACCTTACATTGAATGGCCTCCACTATTGTCACTATGGGTCCTTTGGGCCCCCACTACTACCTCTCTAACTACTTAACATTCCACCCCCCTTATGAAAGCGTTGTCCTCAACTCTTGATGTAAAACCATATAACAGGGTCCCATGGATAATTGTGGACCACAATGTTGGAGAAGACATGAGAGCCAAGGTCCCATGTAGAAAGGAAAGCCACCATGCTGAAGTAGTCCAACTGCCATTGTAAGCCCGGGTCCCATGTCCAAGTGCTCATGTGAACTCCCCGTGGAAAATTTTGGAACCCAATAACCAACTCAAAATGATGCTCCAAAGACTAACACCTATCATGTGGATCCAAATAGGAAGATCCATCCACATAGTGGAAAAAGTTCATAGCAGAATCTGGAAGGAATAATACTACTGTAGAATATGTAAGATGGTCTCTCGTAATAATCATTAGCTCTCGATTTGTCCCATTGATTCCTCTTCTGCTCACTTGCCTCTTCGAGGGGGCATCCTCCTATTGAGCTATCGCTCCAAATACAATAATTTTCTTCATGTCCCCTTACATTGCTTGAATCCCTTTATATAGTGCTACCATCACCTAAGAACATTCTAGAGGAGTAATCTTCTAGAAGTAGAACCTTCTAAGAAGTCCTCTTACATTTATTATATCTATCTACCCATTTATTATATCTAACTACCACAGTGGGCCTTATTTAATAATATAGTGGACCTAGTCCACCTTACATTGAATGCCCTCCACTATTATCATTATGGGCTCTCTGGGCCCCCCTACTACCTCTCTAGCTACCTTACATTGACGAGTTGTCTTATTGGGTAGATCTTGCCCTAGGTCAAGGAGAGTCTCTAAGAAGTCCCTCTCTAAGCCATGTAGAACGTATGAGGTGGATGGGGTCAAGACTCAATGGGCAAAGGGGTCATGACATACTAGAGGTCGTAGTGTCTCATTCATGGGTGCCTTTGCAGAGGGTGTGTGGTACCTTCGTCCGCAATTCACTTTTTTCAAGCCCATTATTTTCCTTTTTTCTTTCTTTCTTTATATTTTCTTTAGCACAAGGAGAGGTTGAAGGTCACTTCCCTAGCGTGGTGACCAGATGGTGGCAATGTCACCCACAAATACCTAGTGTAAATGAGAAGGTTGTCTCATAAGGAGACTCCCTTTCTCTCAGCAATGCAAATGAGAGTCACTGCCCTTGTTTGGTGACCAAATAATGACAATGTCATACCACTAGATATCCATGGATGTGATAGGTCAACTTGTGATGACACCTCCTATCCTTCAATCTACCTTTCAGGCATTTCTTTGTTATATTATGGGTCCCATTTCATTCAAAGATAAGTGTTTTATTGCTTTTTTGGGTGATCCCTTGGCAAAGCATCTGGAAGGTTCATATATGGATTTTATCTTTTACCCAACACCAACCCCTCTAGAACTTTAGCCCCTTCTTCCCATAGAATGAGGGACAACCCCTTCTTGGGTCAATACCCTAAAATACCAAGATATAAGGAAACTGAGGGGAACAATGATGGAAAATGGTAAGTATGGTTGGGAACGATACAATGGCTTATTAAGGGATTTCCTAGTAACAAACCCATAACGAAAGAAGACCAATTACTAGGGAACAATGTCATCCACCAAGGTGAAGTAGGGAAAAAAGGCATAATGTCCAAACACATATCATGAAATCTAGAGCAACCTAAGATACACATAATCAAATGGCTTAGGTATTGAAATGATGCTCACCATAATATTGACTTGGACCTCATGGAGCAAGGTCTACTGCCTTTCGGAAGCCAACTGGTGTGGTGGATGCCATGTGTCAACCTGTGACCATCTGTGGTGGTGAATGGTTTTTCCATCTGTGCAAAGCATACTGCTAGTCATGTAGTCTCTCTACACTCCATATCTGCAACCTGAGGGCCTCGAGACATCGTCTCCTTAGTTATCCACAAAATGGGGATAGCCTCTAGCTCCTACTTGGGGACATGTGGTCGTCGTAGAGTGCATGAGAACCGCAACATCTCCTGGTAGAACTGTGCTTGCAAGTAAACATCAAATTGTCAAGTGTAGGATGGCCTACTCATCCTTGTTGGCATATGACATCAAAACCCACTAAACTAGAAAATAAAATTTAGACATTTTTTTTTCTAATTTCTAAACTAAGCATGAAATCAATATGCAAGTAGAAAAATGAAGATGAAATGCATATAAACTACTATGAGCAATCATAATGAAAATGCATGGAATCAAAATGACTTACCTACTTACCTAGGGTCCTGAGACCCTAAAGATCAAGTCCCAAAGGTGTTAGGTGAAATGGTACAACCAATGCAACCACCTGATCATTGAACGAAGATATTTCCCCTTATGCTTAATCATGTGAAACAACAAAGATAAGTCCAGCACATAGAAATCATGAGCATAAAAAGACATATAATCAATCATGAAATAAAACTCATGGAGATGGGTGGGAGGGAGAAAATCCTGCTGGAAAGAGAAACCATAATCTCGATCGTCCTGCAACTCTTGCTTGCAAGCATAGTCACAAGCCTGATTTATCCATCTTTGGAGTGGACTAGATGATGGCTCATCTTCATCCTCACTTAGAAGATAATTGCTCCCTGAAGGATGAGAAAGGATAAGAGATCCAAAGAAAACCCTATGATTTCCCAAAAAGGGGGAAATGGGGTAAGGCACAATCTTAGAGAAAAACTCCTCCGTCAGACTCAAGAAACATCTCTTTTTTGTCTGTAAATCCTTTCCCAAAGTCTCAACATGAAAGTACTTCCATTTGGTGGTATGGACCTTGGATTTATTTGGGCAGGCCACAACCTGGTGTCTATCAAAATTTGAGCATGATGGTTGAAAATTATCCTGAAAATGTTGCATCAGGTTGTCCTCAAATGGATGGAACAAATTTGTGATTATGTCACCATCACCATCCCAAACATCTAAGTCATATATGCACATAGACCAGTTCTTTGTTTGAGGAATGCCCTCAATGTCATAAATGAGATCTTCATCAAAGGTGAAAAGGCTTAAGTCCCATCCACGTTTTCCAATCTATATGAAAGTGTCAATATGTTGATCGACTGCATCTGAGGCCTCTTCACTTCCAGGATCATGAAATAGGTTGTTATCAAGATCCTCAAAAGGGTCATAACTCATAGTGTTCTCATGTTGATCTTCAACTTGATAATATTGATCAGGATCTTCTTGGAAGCTTTCTTCATAAGCATGTTCTTCAAGCATCTCTTCATCTGTGAGGACTTGGTCTTCAGCAGATTCATGCAATAGCTCTTTTACTTGGTTCATCAGCTCTTCAACGACTTTATTAGCAACATTTTCCCTTTCCATCTGCAAAATTTCCTTCCATGAGGGATGGTAGAGTCTTGGTTGATTCCAAGGTGCCATAGTCCCATCGACTAGAAGAACACCTCAAAGGAGTTTCTAGGGGAGAGCAAGGCTTATGAAAGGGTGAAAGGGAAGAGCAGGGGAAAGGTGAGTCAGGGAAAGGTGGGTTCGGGAAAGGTGGAGTCGCCAGAAAAACTTTAAAAAAGGTTTGTCAGAGGAAAATGGTAGGTTCTTAGAGTGGAGTCACCAGGCAAGCTCGGGATGAAGGCTTTGGGAAAGAGACATTCCAAGACTTTCGTTGAGGGCACGAAGAGGATTCAAAATCCTCCCCAACAACGACGCCAAAATGTTATAGTGCAAGTTGTAGGTTGGGAAAATCCTGACCCAACCATGGAACAAGTGCTACAACTTTGGGAATCCTACATCCAATGTCACCTCGATGTAGGTCCCGCACTTGGGGAGTGACTAAGTTCACTCCTGGGAGGCGATCCCAGAGACCCTAGGGGGAATGGAAAGGATGAAGGGAAGTGTAACGAGAAGTCCCCCAAAAGATCAACTGATGGAAGAAATGAATGATTGGAAATGATGAGTGGAGAGAGTAAAATGGATACCAAGTGAAAAGATAGCTGCCTATGCACCTGTACCTGTCCTAAACACAAGGAAAACACCTTGCACTACTATGTGTTAGTGTGGAACAACAAGTTCAGCCTTCTATCCCTAATTTGCAGAAATATTTAACAATATATATCATCAAGAAATAAGTACTATAGCTGCTTAAAATATTGCTTAAAGTCAAGTAAGATATACTTGAAACAAGTAGATAATGACTAGAGAAATTTCACAATTTATAGCATGAGAATTTAACAATTAGTTGTGGCTGTCATAAATATTGTATGCAGAAGTATTTTCTGCAGCCTTGTGTCTATTGTAAGATTTCTATGACAATTACATCAACCACCAAAATCCTCAAACAAAACACCAAAAAAATGCCTTAAACCTAGTAGAACAAGTTAGCAAACTTTTAGCAAATTTTGGCGATGAAAGCACAAGTTAGGAGTGAATTTATCTTAGAGTTTCTACAGTGAAGTTATCAGCCTTATGGATGTAGCAAACCAAGCCCTATATCAAAAATTTTATCCAAAAAAATCACTTGTAGACTGTAATTAGCTCAAAAGGTGTGCCTAGGTTAGTAGTGGGCGAGGGCAGATTTTTAGGCCTAGTCTAGGGTTAGTTTAGGAGAAAATGGGGTTAGTAGGCTAGGTTTAGTGCAGCCTTAATGGTTGTAGGTTAGTTTTACTACAGCAGCAAGAAATTGTGGTTGAAAGGGCACGTTGTGAAGGAGGAAAAATTCCCAAGGCACCAAGATCACTATCCCAAAGAGAGAGCTTTAAAAGTTGAGAATTTCATGTTTACCAAGGCAACAATTTATTTCTCCATGCAATAAGTAAATGAATAGTGATTTTAAAAATGGGTTAATGGAGTCAATCAAAGAAATAGCTAAAGGTACTACCTCCTTGGGGGTGTAAACCCTCTTACTTCCCAAGGCAAGTATCTCTAGCTAGGGTTTAAGCTAAGAGGGTGTATGCCCTTATACTTCTCTTAGCAAACCCTTGTTAAACCAATAGAATGTAAGCATAAAATAATGGAGACTATGGTGGGGGTGTATGCCCTTATACTTCCCACCATGCTCTAACAAAATAACCTTTACTTGAACAATAATGATAGCACAATGTAAAAAAGCTTACCAATTCAAGGAAAAAGCTAAGACAAACCACCATAAAAGCTAGAAAAAGCCTTCCAAGGCTAGCGCATCACTTCCATCAACCAAATATCCAAGACTTAGCCATAAACCAAAGTACAAGAGAATAGAAAGAGCCAAGAGGGTCGAAAATTTCAGATAAGTCCTTCTCCACAAGGGAGAGTTATGATTTAAAATGAGATCTCATGATCTCTATTTATACAAAAATTAGCCAACATGTCTTGTCAACAAAATAAGGAGTAAAACACAAGATTAGGGGTCAAAAACCCTAATATTTCCCCCTTAACACAATAGTATTAAACAATTCACTTAAAATTTCATCTTTTTCACCCAAGAAGAGGTTGAAGGTCACTGCCTTGGCATGGTGACTAGATGGTTGCAATGTCACCCACAAATATCTAGTGGAAGTGAGAAGGTTGGCTCGTGATGAGACTCCCTTTCTCTCAACCATGCAAATGAGAGTCATTGCCTTGGTTTGGTGACTAGATAATGACAATGTCATACCACTAGAAATCCATGGATGTGATAGGTCAACTTGTGATGACACCTTCTATCCTTCAATCTACCTTTCAGACATTTCTTTGTTATATTATGGGTCCCGTTTCATTCAAAGATAAGTGTTTTATTTCTTTTTTGGGTGATCCCTGGGTGAAGCATCTGGAAGGTTCATATATGGCTTTTATCTTTTACCCAACACCAACCCCTCTGGAACTTTAGCCCCTTCTTCCCATAGAATGAGGGACAACCCCTTCTTGGGTCAATACACCCTAAAATCCTAAGAGATAAGGAAACTGAGGGGAACGATGATGGAAAATGGTAAGTATGGTTGGGAATGATACAATGGCTTATTAAGGGATTTCCCAGTAACAAACCCATTCCCAAATAAGACCACTTACTAGGGAACAATGTCATCCACCAAGGCGAAGTAGGGCAAAAAGGCATAATGTCCAAACACATATCATGAAATTTAGAGCAACCTAAGATACACATAATCAAATGTCTTAGGTATTGAAATGATGCTCACCATAATACTGACTTGTACGTCATGGAACAAGGCCCATTGCCTTTCGGAAGCCAACTGGTGTGGTGGATGCCATGTGCCAACCTGTGACTATCTGTGATGGTGAATGGGTTTTCCATCTGTGCAAAGCATACTGCTATTCATGTATTCTCTCGACACTCCATATCTGCAACCTGAGGGCCTTGAGACATTGTCTCCTTATTTATCCACAAAATGGGGATAACATCTGGCTCCTATTTGGGGACACGTGGTCGCCGTAGAGTGCACGAGAACCGCAACATCTCTTGGTAGACCTGTGCTTGCAAGTAAACATCAAACTGTCAAGTGTAGGATGGCCTATTCATTCTTGCTATCATGTGACATCAAAAGCCACTAAACTAGAAAATAAAATTTAGATTTTTTTTTTCTAATTTCTAAACTAAGCATGAAATCAATATGCAAGTAGAAAAATGAAGATGAAATGCATATAAACTACTATAAGCAATCATAATGCAAATGCAGTGAATTAAAATGACTTACCTACTTACCTGGGGTCCTGAGACCCTGAAGATCAAGTCCCGAAGGTGTTAGGTGAAATGGTACAACCAGTGCAACCACCTATTCATCAGATGAAGATATTTCCCCCTGTGCTTAATCATGTGAAACAATAAAGATAAGTCCAGCACATAGAAATCATGAGCATAAAAATACATATAATCAGTCATGAAATAAAACTCATGGAGATGGGTGGGAGGGAGGAAATCCTGCTGAAAAGAGAAACCATAATCTCGATTGTCCTGTAACTCTTGCTTGCAAGCATAGCCACAAGCTTGATCTATCCATCTTTGGAGTGGACTAGATGATGTCTCATCTTCATCCTCACTTATAAGATCATTGCTCCCTGAAGGCTGAGAAAGGATAAAAGATTCAAAGAAAACCCTACGATTTCCCAAAAAGGGGGAAATGGGGTAAGGCACAATCTTAGAGAAAAACTCCTCCATCAGACTCAAGAAATGTCTCTTTTTTGTCTGTAAATCCTTTGTCAAAGTCTCAACATGAAAGTACTTTCATTTTGTGGTATGGACCTTGGATTGCTTTGGGTCGGCCACAAACTGGTGTCTATCAAAATTTGAGCATGATGGTTGAAAATTATCCTGAAAACGTTGCGTCGGGTTGTCCTCGAATGGATGGAACAAATTTGTGATTATGCCACCATCACCATCCCAAACATCTGAGTCATATATGAACATAGACCAATTCTTTGTTTGAGGGATGCCCTCAACATCATAAATGAGATCTCCGTCAAAGGTGAAAAGGCTTAAGTCCCATCCACATTTTCCAATCTGTATGAAAGTGTCAATATGTTAATTGACTGCATATGAGTCCTATTCACTTCCAGGATCATGAAATAGGCTGTCATTAAGATCCTCAAAAGGGTCATAACTCATAGTGTTCTCATGTTGATCTTCAACTTGATAATCTTCATTAGTATCTTCTTGGAATTTTTCTTCATAAGCATGTTCTTCAAGCATCTCTTCATCTGTGAGGGATTGGTCTTTGGCAAGTTCATGCAATAGCTCTTTTACTTGGTTCATCAGCTTTCCAACGACTTTATTCGCAACATTCTCCCTTTCCATCTACAAAATTTCCTTCCATGAGGGATGGTAGAGTCTTGGTTGATTCCAAGGTGCCATAGTCCCATCGAGTAAAAGAACATGTCAAAGGAGTTTCCATGGGAGAGCAAGGCTTAGGATAGCAGAGAGCAGGGGAAAGGTGAGTAGGGAAAGGTGGGTTCAGGAAAGGTGGAGTCTCCAGAAAAACTTTAAAAAAGGTTTGTCAGAGGAAAATGGTAGGTTCTTGGAGTGGAGTCGCCAGGCAAGCTTGGGATGAAGGCTTTGGGAAAGAGACTTTGCAAGACTTTCATTTAGGGAACGAAGAGGATTCAAAATCCTCCTTAACAACAACGCCAACATTTTATAGCGCAAGTTGTAGGTTGGGCAAAGCCTGCTACAACTTTGGGACTCCTACACCCAATGTCACCTCGATGTAGGTGCCGCACTTGGGGGGTGACTAAGTTCACTCCTGGGAGGCGATCCCAGAGACCCTAGGGGGGATGGAAAGGATGAAGGGAAGTGTAAGGAGAAGTCCCCCAGAAGGTCAAGTGATGGAAGAAATGAATGATTGGAAATGATGAGTGGAGAGAGGGAAATGGATACCAAGTGAAAATATAGCTGCCTGTGCACCTGTACCTGTCTGAAACACAAGAAAAACACCTTGCAATGCTATGTGTTAGTGTGGAACAACAAGTTGAGCCTTCTATCCCTAATTTTCAGAAATATATAACAATATATATCATCAATAAATAAGTACTATAGCTGCTTAAAATATTGCTTAAAGTCAAGTAAGATATGCTTGAAACAAGTAGATAATGACTAGAGAAATTTCACAATTTATAGCATGAGAATTTAACAATTAGTTGTGGCTTGCATAAATATTGTATGCAGAAGTATTTTTTTCAGCCTTGTGTCTATTGCAATATTTCTATGACAACAAATAAATCAACCACCAAAATCCTCAAAGAAAACACCAAAAAAATGCCTTAAACCTAGTAGAACAAGTTAGCAAACTTTTAGCAAATTTTGGCGGTGAAAGCACAAGTTAGGAGTGAATTTATCTTAGAGTTTCTGCAGTGAAGTTATTAGCCTTATGGCTGTAGCAAACCAAGCCCTATATCAAAAATTTTATCCAAAAAAATCACTTGTAGACTGCAATTAGCTCAAAAGGTGTGCCTAGGTTAGTAGTGGGCGAGGACAGATTTTTAGGCCTAGTCTAGGGTTAGTTTAGGAGAAAATGGGGTTAGTAGGCTAGGTTTAGTGAAGCCTTAATGGATGTAGGTTAGTTTTACTACAGCAACAAGAAATTGTGGTTGAAAGGGTACGTTGTGAAGGAGGAAAAATCCCCAAGGCACCAAGATCACTATCCCCAAGAGAGAGCTTTAAAAGTTGAGAATTTCATGTTTACCAAGGCAAAAATTTATTTCTCCATGAAATAAGTAAATGAATAGTGCCTTTAAAAATGGGTTAATGGAGTCAATCAAAGAAAGAGCTAAATGTACTAGCTCCTTGGGGGTGTAAACCCTCTTACTTCCCAAGGCAAGTATCTCTAGCTAGGGTTTAGGCTAAGAGGGTGTATGCCCTTATACTTCTCTTAGCAAACCCTTGTTAAACCAATAGAATGTAAGAGTAAAATAGTGGAGACTATGGTGGGAGTGTATGCCCTGATACTTCCCACCATGCTCTAGCAAAATAACCTTGACTTGAACAATAATGATAGCACAATGTAAAAAAGCTTACCAATTCAAGGAAAAAGCTAAGACAAACCACCATAAAAGCTAGAAAAAGCATTCCAAGACTAGCGCATCACTTCCATCAACCAAATATCCAAGACTTAGCCATAAACCAAAGTACAAGAGAATAGAAAGAGCCAAGAGGGTCGAAAATTTCAGATAAGTCCGTCTCCACAAGGGAGAGTTGTGATTTAAAATGAGATCTCATGATCTCTATTTATACAAAAATTAGCCAACATGTCTTGTCAACAAAATAAGGAGTAAAACATAATATTAGGGGTCCACAACCCTAATATTTCCCCCTTAACACAATAGTATTAAACAATTCACTTAAAATTTCATTTTTTGCACAAATCAAACCCTAATTAAGTATGATGTCACCCCTTTAGGGGATGTTTTGCCACTTTGAGGAGGTTGTTGGTGTTGGAGAAGGATGGAAGGGCCTCCCAAGGCCATGTGTCAAGCATCTAGATGATCTCTTCTTGGTGAAAACCCTCTTCTCCTCAAAACTTCCAAGGGCAAGTGAGTGGCACCTCACTAGCAAGTCCAAACCCCCAATACCATGACGTCATGCTCAAAGGTGGGATGTTTTGCCCCTCCTGGGAAAATTGTTTGGTAGGTAATGGATAGGCTAGGTCATCCATGTTATCATCAAGGCCTTCCAAGTCATATCTCTGTCATTTGGCATGTGGGCCCCTAGCATCCAACCTGTGGGCTTGTTTCCCCATGGAAGCCCAAGCTAGTCTTTTTCTCTCAACACTGTCCACCAGTTAGGTTATACAAAAACAAATGGACACACCCTCCAAGGATCTCAAGTCATAACATCATGATAAGTGGATCCAATCAATAAACAATCCATCTAATCATGTGCACCAAGGATTACTATATCAAACAATTAACAACTCAAAGACACTATGCGACTTGTCAAGCTTAAGTATGGGAGGGTTGACGAGGTGTCCTATTGGGTAGATCTTTCCCTAGGTCAAAGAGAGCCTCTAAGAAGTCCCTCTTTAAGCCATGTAGAATGTATGAGGTGGATGGGGTCAAGACTCAATGGGAAAAGGGGTCATGACATAGTCGGGGTTGTAGTTTTTGATTCAAGTGTGCCGTTGTAGAGGGTGTGTGGTAACGTCGTTCGCAATGCACTTTTTTCAAGCCCATTATTTACCTTTTATCTTTATTTCTTTATATTTTCTTTAGCATAAGGAGAGGTTGAAGGTTACTACCCTGGCGTGGTGACGAGAGGGTGGCAATGTCACCTACAAATACATAGTGGAAATGAGAAGGTTGGCTTGTGATGAGACGCCAATAGAAATCCCATTCCCAGTAGCAAACCCATTCCCAAAGAAGACTACTTACTAGGGCACAATGTCAACCACCAAGGCGAAACGGGGAAAAAGGGCATAATGTCGAAGCACATATCATGAAATCTAGAGCAACCTAAGATACACATAATCAAATGGTTTAGGTATTGAAATGATGCTCACCATAATACTGACTTGTACCTCATGGAGCAAGGCCCACTGCCTTCCGGTAGCCAACTAGTGTGGTGGATGCCATATGTAAACCTGTGACCATCTGTGGTTGTGACTGGGTTTTCCATCTGTGCAAAGCGTACTGCTGGTCTTGTAGTCTCTCGACACTCCATATCTGCAACCTAAGGGCCTTGGGACATCATCTCCTTAGTTATCCACAAAATGGGGATAACACTTCAAACATGAAAGGCAATAGGGGATTATTCTTCAAGATCATCTTCCTCAGTGATTTTATGAAGGCAAGCATTCAATGTCTGCCTCCTCATCCTCCAAATTTTCAAAGGTGTTTTCAAGAAGACTTAGATCTTTAGGGGGCACATTTTGTTTTGAAAAGATGAGGGCATCTCCCATGTTTGAAAACCTTGTGCTCCATTTTTTGTTTTTACTAGGGGCAGTATCCAATTCAACATCACTTTCTACCTCTAGTATTTATGGTAGACCATGCTCTTGTTTTTTTATGCTTTCTTCATTGAACCATAAGATATCATCTTGGTTGTTCAAAATATTAACCTTTGAAATGGAATTGCTCAACTTAATATTTTCTTCAATTCGAGAAGCACCATCTTGTGCTTCTTCGAGGCTTGTAGGAAATCGGTTCTTGAGGGTAAATTGGAAGTCTCCTTTGAAGGAATTCAAATATGTTTGGAGGATAGATCTCTCTGGCTGAAAGTTGGGCTCAATTCGCCTAAGCAAAGCGTTAAACCTATCATTAAATTACCTAACATCTTCATCATCTTGTTTGCAAATTTTGATGTATTGGGCATAAAGGGTAGCAATACATTCAATCACACCCCATCTTTTCAGAAAAACTTGTTCTAAATATTCACGATTTTTGAGACTTTTGCTTGGGAGTTTAGTTCTCCATTTTCTAGCATTCCCAGTGAGTGAGGCCAAGAAAAGTTTCATAAATGTGTCAGGATGTTATTTCATCGATTGATGGAACTCATAGCTTTCACATAATTTAGTCCAATGTGTGTTACCAATGGCCCCAATTTCCCAATTTCTCTTGAAAATGTGGGTATCCAAGAATCGACATCCTTTGGGAGATCATGTAATCCTCCTTGGATATTTGTCAAGTCTAGAGGGTCGAATATTTTTTCAAGGGCCCATTTAGGAGGGGCCATAGGGACAATATGAACTAAAGGATAATAAGGTGTATATTGACGTCCGCTACGGGTCGTCATGAGTGGAGTCACCAAATAATATTTTTGAGATTATCAAAGGGAAGAGGAGATCGCCCTCAATGGAGTCACCAATTAAGCTTTGTGAATTAAAGGCTTTGGATAAAGGCTTATTGAAAAAGTGTCGTTCGAGGAAAATTGATTCGATGTTCTCCGACAATGGCACCAAAATGTTATCGCATGATCTGTACTTTCCTAAAGACCAAGGAAAATGGATGCACGATTGGCGTAACAAGGGGTGACCTATCACTGTCACCTTAATAGGAAACCTCTTTTTGTTTAGGAGTACATCAAAGTTACCCCAGGGGAGACATCTCCAACGACTTAAAGGGCTGAAAAGACTAAGGCAAGGATGCAAGAAATTCCGCCCTCACTAGTCACTCAAGTCAAAAAAGTTCTCTAGGTCTTTAAGAGATGAAGCAAAGTGAATATATAGTGTACCTGCCCAGAACAAGACAACAAAGGAAAACTATAGCATCTTTCAAGTACCGAATGATGTTAGTGCTTCACAAGACCATGAACTTTTGAAAAATGGGTTAGCTGATATAGATTTGCAACAATGTAATAGTTTACAACAACAATAAGTATTTTGTAACAGCTGCAATAAATATGCCTTAAAATTGCTTGAAAAAGACAATAAAGTGTAACTTTATCCTAGCAGAATGATAATAAGTTGTCACAAGCAAATTTTGCAATGTCTAGCTAAAATTATATGTCACTTTTGTAGAGAATTTCCTGCAGTTAGATGGTTGTAGCAATCTATTGTAAAAACAACAAATTATAGTGCTCAAAATTGCAAGGAAACACCATGCAAACTTAGCATTTATCTAGTAGATCAATTAGAAATTGTAACAAACAATTTCTGAATGAGATAAGTGCAAGCTATGTACGTAAATGCAACAAATTAGCATGAATTTGTATATCTGTAGCAAATATTTGCAACAACAAGAAGTTAGATAAGGAATTAGTCTAGTTTAGGGTTAGTAAAAGTTAGTAAAAGCTTCAAGGAGAAATGTTTGAGTATTTGTTTGATCAATCATTCACTATGATGAGTAGACTAGTGCCTTTTAGGGTTTATGGAGTCAACAGTAGTAGCAACAAAACTTGGAGCAAAGTAGCAATGATAATGCTTTGTCAAAGGAGAAGGGATGGATGGAGGAAGTGTTGGAAACCCAAGGCCTCAAGCAATTCAAATCCTAGGGAAAAATTTGCTGGAGAGTAAGGGATCTTAGGCCCTAGTGAATCTTCCTTACTTAGACTATTGAAATGATGTATGCAATAGGCAAGTAGAGTGAAACTACTAGAGAGCCAGCCTTAGGGTTCTAGTACCCACTTCTTAAACAAGGTGCACTTGAGAAATTGGGACAAGTGGAAAACTTTAGAGAGAAAGAAGTAACCTATGTTTCTCTCCTTGGGTTTAAGCAAGCAATATCATAATCTTTAGCATGAAACAAGTAAAATCGCAGATTTTCTACTTCACCAAGAATAGTCAAGCCAAACCCTAGTTGAAGATCTTCCACCATGAAAAATGCCAAGATACACCAAAATATGCCTCTCCAAGAAGTTGCGCACTAGTTATTTCAGCCAATTTAAGTCCACAGTAAGTGTGTGATGAGTTATGATGAAAAATCAGAATACTTTCTCTCTATTTATACAATATCAATAACCCTTAATTAATTTTAGGTCATAAAAGGCCGACCTAGCCAAATTACATCAAAAATCTAGTTTTTACATAAATAAAAGTAATTAACCCCTGAAATCATCTCCAAGGGTGATGTCATGCCCTTCTAGGATGATGTTGAGCCCCTGGGGTGAAACGTTGGGCTCTAGAAGCAGGATGTTTTACCTCCAAAGGCCCTGGATGATGCCCAGACGTGCCAATCAACTCACAACTAACCTCAAGGTGCAAACCCTGACTCTAAATGATGTCTAGAGTCATAGAGGTGACGTCATGGGCTCCCAAAGGTCAGCATCTGGGTCGAAGAGCAAGATCCACTTGGGTCTAGGTTTGCTAGGGTGTCGTCGATGCAAAGTCCTTCTTTCTTCCTGGTGCAAGTCTCTAATGTATCCTTGCCCCTAGCTGGGGTCACTACATCCATATGTGGGATTTTATCTCCATGAAGGTCTAAGCTAATCATCTCTTGTGTGTACTTCTCCACCGGGCAAGGTCCTACAACAACAACAAGTACACCCTCCAAGGGTTTATAAGTCACAAGGATCATAACATGTAAATCACATCCAATAATCAAATTGTTGAAATAATGTAACTGCGAAGGGCATTCTTATTATTTTGTTATTGGATTAAATCCCCATTGTGGATTAATCATGTCATTATTATTATTTTTATTATTAGGTT